>JAFMOD010001326.1:20335-33492 GCA_019802435.1 Corydoras maculifer | reverse complement strand
CAAAAGGACTTAGAAATGTCATGTGCTCTCTGTTATTAAGACTTGAATGGAAACCACACTTTATGACTAATTGGTGGTGAAACTCGACTCGGGTTCCTCGTCGTGGCGCGGCGCCCTCACCACATCAGTGGGCGCGTTGAGCACCTCCTCGGGTTCCGCCGGGCCACCCCGCCACGCCGGTCGTCCCGCGGCCCGAAACCACCCATCACCAGAACAAAAGAGCTCTTTAAAGTTCCCGGTTCTTTATTGTGGGTTCCGCTGGCGTCCCGGATCAATAACCCCCTGACCTGAGGCGTCCAGTTCGGGGAATTAAAAAACAAAGAAAAACGAAAGAACCGAGAGAGCTGCCTCCTCTCTACAGCCTTCAGGGGTCTGATCTACCCACCGGCCACTTTATTAGATACAGCTCCACTCGCGAGACAGATGGACTTTGTAGTTCTATGATCGCAGGTTCTGATTCTGCATGCACAAGGGGGCGCCAAAAGGTGGAGGAGTGTAATAGAGTGTACAGTGAGAGGATACTGAGTGTCAACAACACACCAACACAACACCACCACACCCCTCCAACACGTCAGCGTCACTGCAGAACGCAGCGCCATCCACCACCCGAACAACGCCTGTTCTGTGGGGGGGTTCTGATCATCAGAGAACAGAGCGAGGGAGTCTAACAGAGCATGTAGGGACACCGATGGACTACAGGTGGAGCCACTGGACAACGAGTGTGTGTGTGTGCGTGTGTGCGTGTGTGGGGATGGTTCTAATAAAGTGGCCGTTGAATCCCGGCGCATGTGCTGAGTGTTTGTTTCCTGTTTGTCAGGGAGAACATGCAGGCCTGTCTGCAATCACCAGTCCCCCCCACCACCCCCCCCTCCCAAAACCAGAACCACATGACGTTCTCGCTGCTCTACCCGTTCCCATCGTTCCCGTCGGGGCTCCGCGTACTTTTCCGTTTGGCATCGTCAAGACCCCGGGGTTGCACATGTGATGCACATGTGCACCCCCCCCCCCCCCCCCCCCCCCCCCCCGCCACGACGGCCCGCCGTTTGATCGGAACGTAACGCAACACTGACCACAACAAAGAGATGGAGTCGCACCCATGAATCACTAAGGAGTCAAACCCACGACGACCCAAAGCATGGCGGTCACTGTGGAGTGGCCTCCCTTCTCTTCGCGCTGCAGGCGTCGTCGTCCTCGTCCCCAGAGTCCCCCGAGCGCGCGTTGCTGGAACGTGATGCGGGACTGGACAGCCAATGTGGGCCTTCCCCAAACTTTTGTCAATAAAATTGTTTCCCAAAGCCAAAAGGTTCCAGGGACAGTGATCTCTGGCGTACCTCAGGGTTCAGTATTAAGTCCGTTTGAATGTTTGAATGAGTTCGGACAAACGTATCGGGACACCTACCCCATGTGCTTCCAACTTTGGCGAACAGTTTGGGGAAGGCCCAGGACCCGGGCGGGTCGGTTTATTGAGGAAGAACTCGTATCGCAACCGCATCGAACACCTCTGAGATGAATCGGGACAGTGATTGTGAGCCAGGCCTTGCACCCGGCGTCAGTGTCTGGTTGCGAGGTTGGGGCAACATGCTCCAGGATCTGGGAGAAAGTCTTTCCAGAGGGTGTCCTCTGGGTTCTCCAGTTCCCTCCCACAGTCCAAAAATATGGATTCAAGGTGAATTGAATTCTCTGAATTGCCCCATATAGAGTGTTTCTGTGTGAGTGAGTGTTTGCCCAGCGATAGCTTGCCCCCCTGTCCTGGGTGTATCTGCCCAGCACCCGAGACACCCCCCCCCCCCCGACCCTAATAGAGGATAAAGCTGATGGATGGATGGATAATAGTTTTTAGATTAATCGAGAATTAATCGTTCGATTAATCGGTGCCGCCCCAGTCGTGACCTCATCAAAGACAGGAGTTGATATAAAAAATAATAATAAATGATAATAAAAATGAACAGAACCACGCGAGCGCCTTCGGGTCGTATAAAGTTAGACTCGGCCGGAAGCCGGAACCAAATTGCGCGCTGCAGAACGCGGGGTGCGCAGAAGTGCTGAAATGGCCCTCGGAACCGCCCCGGTGTCACCGGGTTTGTGTGGTCTCCGGACGGCATTGTTGCCCGGCCGGCGTTTCCCAAAATTGACTCTAACTGAGACGTTGAGCGCGAAAGTATATGGCGGCGCGGGCCAAGCCCATCGATCTCATGACAAAGCGCCGGGTGCTGCGGGTCCGGATGGAATGCGGGACTTTTCTGCGCCGTGCGGACTCCTGCTATCGGATCTGCGCGCCATGGAACGGAATCGTCCGAGTCCCGAGAAGAACAATGGGGACCGCGGGGGGAGCATCCAATAATACCGGGATCACAGGGCCCCGGCGGTGACCGAGCGAAAGAGGAGGCGGCGGCTAAAAACGTCTGCGGCTCCGCTTCAGTAAACACGTCTCCCACCGGGTCAACTGTCCGTCCTGTTTACGGCGGTTTGGGCCCGTGTTCATCCAGGCCCGCCGGAGAGGGGGGGGGGGTTGCGGGGCGGGGTGGCGGGGTGGTGGAGGGAATCGTGGAAGAATGCGCACCCCGCGCCAGAGCTGGCCCGAGGAGGCAGAACAACACGGAGAGGAGGAACAGCGGAACCCAAAATACACCAGAACCTGTCTGTGTGTCATTATGGTCTGGACCACTGAACCACGGCTCATGAGAAGAATAACGCGACGGTTCACCACCGTATTCTACACCCACCCTCCACCACAGCACCTCCACCCTCCGGACGGACGGGGTTTGTAGTTCTGCAGTTCCGTTCTGTAGTCCGTCTGTAGACCCCCCTAATCCGTTCCCTCAGGTCTCATCTTGTAAACACCAACAAGTAATTAGGATTCGTTTCGGAATGAACAGAAGCACACATACTATATGGGGGCAATTTAGAGCAGTCAATTCACCTTGAATCCGTGGGAGGAAAACGGAGAACCCGGAGTTAACCCATGCGGACACGGGGAGAAAATGCAAACTCCATGATTTAATTATAAATCCGATGTTTAGTTGTTTGATCGAGCAGGTAAATTGTTCCTAATAAAGTGGCCACCTTTGTCTTCCGTCCTCAGTTCTGTGTCCCAGTCAAGTTCCCTTAAAGAAGTGCACTTGGGACTGGAGGGCGACAGGCTTGCCTCTCGCAGAGTGGAAATGAGACGTGACCCCGTTCTCGGCTTCGGCTTCGTGGCGCGTTCCATCGCGCCAGGTAACGAGATTAACGAGATTAACGATGGCCTCCAACATCACCTCTGAATTCACCTAGTCATTAAAGTCGTTTAGAACGTTCAGAACGAAGGAGCCAAAGAACCGTGACGCTAAAAATCAGAGCGATTCGGAAAACAACCGACAGTAGGATGCGATGCTGCGGTTCTTCTGTTGAATTAAGAGGAACCTTGTGGGTTAAGGTTCTAAGCCTGGTCTGATCACAGGAGGGCCTTCAGAGGGACACCTGCTCTGTGCCGGTTCTGATCGGATCAGAGAACGGAGAACACGGGAGGAGCTGATGGACTACAAAAGTCTAGCTGTAGAACTACAAATCCCATCTGTATGTCTACAATACAACCAAAGCCTCCAGAAAAAGTCAGAAAAGAAAACATTCATTCATTCATTATCTCCCGCTTTATTCTCTATTAGGGTCGCGGTGGGGTTCCCCATGCCCATCCAGGGGAGAACGTTTCGGGCGCTGGGCAGATAGACCCAGGACAGGGCACCAATCCATCGCTGGGCACACACTCACTCACACAAACACACTCTATATGGGGCAATTTGGAGAACTCAATTGACTTGATCCATGTTTTTAGACTGTGGGAGGAAACCGGAGAACCCGGAGGCAACCCACGCAGACACGGGGAGGACATGGAAACTCCACCCAGATGGAGATTGGAACCGGGAATCCCTAGTGCTGAGAGGAGAACATGCTAAACCACTAAGCCACTGTGCCGCCCAAAAAAGAAAACAGTTTTATTAAATTATTCAATTATAAAATCCATGTGTTACAGTTTAATATGCAAAATTATTCATTCATTCATTATCTTCCACTTTATCCTCTATTAGGGTCACGGTGGGGTTCCCCATGCCCATCCAGGGGAGAACGTTTCGGGCGCTGGGCAGATAGACCCAGGACTGGACACCAATCCATCACTGGACACACACTCACTCACACAGACACACTCTATAGGGGGCAATTTGGAGAACTCAATTGACTTAAATTATTCAATTATAAAATCCATGTGTTACCGTTTAATATGCAAAATTAAATTGTGTAAATTATTAGAACATCAAGAAGACACCGGCGGCACGGTGGCTTAGTGGTTTGGCACGTTCTCCTCTCAGCACTAGGGATTCCCGGTTCGAATCCCCATCTGGGTGGAGTTTCCACGTTCTCCCCGTGTCTGTGTGGGCATGATCGATACCCTGGGTGACCGGATTCCAATTCACCAGATGAGGGACAAAGACTATGTTCGTGTGAGACAATGTGGGACAATGTGGGACAATGTGGGACACTGATGCATCAGGGTCGTCTCAAAAAACTTAAAACAAAACAAAAAAAACATCTCTATTCTGCCCCTTTAGCAGACATTCATTCATTCATTATCTCCCGCTTTATCCTCTATTAGGGTCGCGGTGGGGTTCCCCATGCCCATCCAGGGGAGAACGCTTCAGGGGCTGGGCAGATAGACCCAGGACAGGGCACCAATCCATCGCTGGGCACACACTCACTCACACAGACACACTCTATATGGGGCAATTTTGAGAATTCAATTAACTTGATCCATGTGTTTGGACTGTGGGAGGAAACCAGAGGAAACCCACACAGACACAGGGAGAACATGGAAACTCCACCCAGATGTTTCCATGTCCTCCCCGTGTCCGCGTGGGTTTCCTCCGGGTTCTCCGGTTTCCTCCCACAGTCCAAAAACATGGACCAAGGTGAATTGAATTCTTCAAATTTCCCCATATAGAGTGTGTCCGTGTGACTGAGAGTGTGATAGATTGCCCCCCTGTCCTGGGTGTATCTGCCCAGCGCCTGAAACGTTCTCCCCTGGATGGGCATGGGGAACCCCACCGCGACCCTAATAGAGGATAAAGCTGAAGATAATGGATGGATAAATAATATACACAATTAAACAGAGCAGACAGTCCTTTAAGTTCCTGAAGGTCGTGTTGACCTCCTCTTCCTCCAGATCTCGTGCCGCATGCCGCTGCTGTCCCGACCCGATTTGCATTGTTTGTGTTGGTGGGCGCGCCCTTAACATGCGTCCGCGTTCCCGATTGGTTGACATTCAAACAGCCCGCCTCTCCACCGATAACAGACAAGACAGCCGTCCAATGTGGGATCATAAGACACGCGTTTCAAAACTGGAGTCTGACTTTGGGGGACGCCGGGTCAGCCAATCAATCTAGGTTCTCTTTTAGGGCTCAGCTTATATGATTTGTAACACATTTCTGGAAGATTCTCAAGAGTTGAGAGCAACGTGGCCCAAGGGAGAACATACCAAACAGCCAACACCAGCTTTAAGCGATGCCAAGGTGTTCTGTTGACGTGCGGGCGGCGTTGCTGGTGTGTATTTTTCCGGCGTGCGTTTGATGTGTTTGTTTTCTCCTTCCTCGCAGATGGCTGCCACAGTTCTGCGTGCGCTTGATGGGATTATAGAGTAAAAAAAAAATAATAAAAAAAAGAGGCCTAATTTTCCTCCTCTGTCTTCAGCGTTTCTGCTTTTGCGGAGATTGTCGGTGGGATTATGGGAGATGGCTTCCAATCGCTTGCCTTCAGGAACCATTTGAAATCGACATTAAGGCGTGCGCTTTGATGTGCCGCTGCGGCAGCTGGGCGTCGCATTCTCCTCGCGCTGGCTTCAGCCCCCGATTCGCCGTTCTACCTTCGCTCTCTCGCTCTTTCAAGTCGCCTTCCACGCGCTCGCCGTGCAAATCGGACGGGGACGCGCGCCGTAAACAAACCATTTCACCTGGCAAATTAAATATGCTAATGGGGAACATCAGGGATGAAAGGGACCGATTCAAGAACCAGCCATGAAATCTACAAAGGCCTCCGAACACAATGCACCGAACCGAGCTCCCGTCACCCCGAGGAGAGGAACCGGGTCCGAGTCACGTGAGCCGGCCCCGGTTCACGGCATCCCGCCGCCAATGAGCCCAGATTAAAGGGTTTTATAGATTCAGATTACACGGCTGTTGAATCCAGCCGTGGCGCCCTGCCTCTTGAAGGACGTCAAAAATATGTCGCAGGTCTGGGACGCCGCGGTGATTCAGCGCTTTGTGGGTGAATGTCCTAAATCCGGTCTGTGTGGTTGGCATGTTCTCGCACAGTCCAAAAACATGCTGGCGGGTGAAACGGACAAGAATGTGGGTTGGAATGCGTTTGTCAACAAATGCCGGGATAGGGTCCAAACCCCCCTCCACACACACACACACACACAACCCTAAACATTGGGACACACCTCTACAGGTGGTCATGTGAACTGTTGCATGTCCTCAGTTTTGTGGTAACAGTTTGGGGAAGGCCATACCAACTTGACTCAAAGAATTGATCTTAATCCATACGACATCCATCCATCCATCATCTTCCGCTTTATCCTCTATTAGGGTCGTGGGGGGGGGTTCCCCATGCCCATCCAGGGGAGAACGTTTCGGGCGCTGGGCAGATACACCCAGGACAGGACACCAATCTATCGCTGGGCACACACTCACTCACACACACACTCTATATGGGGCAATTTGGAGAATTCAATTGACCTTGATCCAAGTTTTTGGACTGCGGGAGGAAAGCGGAGAACCCGGAGGAAACCCACACGGACACGGGGAGGTCATGCAAACTTCACCCAGATTGGGCTTCCCATACGACACCTTCGGGTTCGAATAGAACGAACCATGTTCTCATGCCCAACATTGCTGTCTGACCCGACCAATGGGCTCCCGGATCAATCGGCATTAATTTGCATAGACACGCCCCTGAAAACGATGCAGAAAGCCCTGTGTATAGAGAGTGCAACGGAGGGGCCGATCGCTAAAGAGCCACAGAAGCACAGGAGCCAATGGAGTGTCCTTCATTTGAAAAATATAAAACTTTAATAATAAAGGCTACATCTTTTAATAATTACAATAATTATAGATCAAAGTAAAATCTTTAACTGAAAACTCTGCGTGACGTATAATTTACAGATTGGATCAAATAAAAAAGGAAGTAAACAAAACGACGACGACGAGGAAGTAAATGAAATTACTCATTAATAGCTTCAAAGTGTTTTGAAACATAAAGCCCTTCTGAAAACCGAGGGAACATTACACCCTGAAACAGGGTAGCACATGGTACGGTCCATGTAGGCACAGGTGCTGCACTGGTGCTGAACTAACGTGTGTGCCGACCCCCCCCCCCCCAACCCATCCCAACCACCACCCCACACCCCACACCCCACCCCCCACACCCCAACCCAATCCCCAAACAGTACTTGAGGAATGGTTCTGTGATGATCCTCATGGTCTGATCGTCTCTGAGAGGCGGAGGAGGTCATTATTTTAATTAATTAATTATAACAACCCTGGTGTGGAGAACATGCAAATCATAGGCTGCCGTTTCTCCGCCGTTTCTCCATCATTAACACCACACGGCGGTCCGCAGAGTTCCAGTCGTCCGGCTGTTCGAGCCGGCGGTCGGTCGCGCCATGTAAACCCGCCTCCAGAGGCCACGCCCCTCAGAGAGAACGGACCATTCAGGATCGATCTGTTCACTGTTCCCATGAGAACCCCCGACCGGCGACCACTTGTGGTGCCAAGTGTCGTTCTCCCGGGGAAAAAAAAATTATACTGCCCCCTTGTGGCTCGCCTTCTAATCGGAATGCAGGGTTCCTGCCATGGGGAACGCAATGCGCCCACCTGCATCGTGATAAAAGGAGCTTTAGGAAAGAATTCCGAGCAGCTTGTCCGTTCCGCGGACTTTGGGGTCAAAAAAAAAAAAAAAAAAAAGAAAAAGAAAAGAAAAGAAAAGAAAAGAAAAGAACGGGGAGCCGAACATTTCAATAAATACTTTTTTTTTTTTTTTAGAAAATCACTATAGAGCTCTGAGGACATGTTTATACATACACACACATCGTATGTATATACACATGTATAGGTGCTTTAACAGGTTCCATCAGTGGAGCAGATAGAACAGTCCGTGAACCGTAAACAGTCTGCCGATCTGCACCCTCAGTGGTCCGAGGTCCGGAACAGGGTCCTAAGGCCGAGTGGTTAGACTTCTGGTCCGCAGCTGGCAACTCTTCATTTACTAGTGGTTCCTTCAATAGAATCTTCACGTCCTCGGCGTCCAATGGAATATATTAACTCTAGGTAGCTTCACAGAGGTCCGCCGTGGAACCCTGGTTCTCAGTCCATGCGCTCCACCTTGCCGAGGATCTTTCCTTCATACATGGGCAACACGGTGCCGTCCTCCCAGACCTCCTCGAACACGGCGCCGCACTCGAACTCGTCGCTGGCCTTCTTAAAATAGTACCTGCGCGGTGGAGAGAAAGGACCTGGTAAGTACCAAGGCGACACTCCCCGCCAGCCACTGAGAGAACCTGAGAGGATGGCTCAGTAAGGGATACGTGAACCCGCCGCCCGCCTGACCTCGTGGCTGTTTCGGAGGCCAGGGGTCACGTGACCTCGGCACAAAGGCGGCACTGAGAGTCGGGTCGGAGCCCCCTCTCGCCGCTGAGCTCTTAATGATCTAAGGTTCTCTTTAAAGGCAGCGGGGAAGATTTAATGACGGGCTTTGTAATGGAAAAATGCCTGACGCGCTCCATGTGTGGTGCAGCTCTGGAATTCGGCAGGCTGCTCGAGTTTATGAGTGAAGGCTCACCGACTCGCAAACAACATCCTTCCTCCCCCCACCCCCTGATTCCTTCCCTCTCTCTCTCTCGTTCTGTTCCTCGGCTCTGCCAGGGGGGCATCTGGTCCCGCCGAGCCTTCGTGGCGGCGTTCCGCGGTAGATTCGGAGATGTCAGTGCGATGCGCCGACGCCTCGATGGGTGCCAAATATAACTCGTAACCTTGGCACAGAGAAGCCTGGCATTTTGTTGTTGTTTTTTTTTTTTTGTTTCCAATCTCGCTCTCTTCTTCTCTCTAGGGAAGAATCTAATCGCCCCACGCGTCAGAAAACACCTACCCGAGCCGAGGGGCGCCGGGCGAGGCGGCGAGAGCCGAGGAGAGGACGACCTGAAGAGGATCCCGTCTGGTATCAATGTGGGTCCCGGGTTTGTTTGCGCCGTGCTGCGTCGTCGGCTATATCAGAACTGGGTCGTGCGTTCGGGGCGGAGGCCGTAGACGGTGCCGTCTTGCCGTCGATCTACACGCTTCCGATTTCCGATAAACTGCACCGGAGGTGAGGGGCAACAAACTAAATTCAGCTGGAAGGCTCATTTTCTAAAATACCAATCCAAGTGGGGGAAGGGGGGGGGGGTGACGCTGAGGGTTCTGTCGAAAAGTATCCCACGAAAAAAAAAGTTCATCAGAAAGGCCCTCTGCACACACACTCTTATATTTGCTCAATAGGACCCTAGACCATGAGGTCACCCAATGGGGGGAGGGGGTGTTACCTGTAGTTGCCCTTCTTGCGGAGCTGCTCTTTGAAATGCCCCAGTGTGAGGCTGTGCGTCTTGATGAGTCGGCGATACGGAATCTCCTCGCCGCAGAAGAAGTAGGTGACCACCAGCTCCGAACCAGAGGGGGCGCCGAAGTGTCCGGCACTGCGCCGCTGGTCCTTCCACCTTCGAGAAACAATAAAAAACAGGGGGGAATAAATGAAGCGTCGTATTTACATTTCCGTTCTCTAAATCTGAGTTGATTCATTCTGATTCAGGTTCGATCTCCGGTGGTTCGGGGCGGGGGGGCCGTGTGATCCGGTCTCTTCCGCGGGCCGCGGGGGGCCGCGACTTTGACTTTGATGGACGACGGCTCTTTGTGCCGGCGTCCGGGCTCCTCGCACGCCGGACCCCGACCGGCGTTTGATTCGGCTCAACCTGCGCACAGCGGTGCGGCGGCGGCCGGCCTGGACCGACATGTGTCACGGCGAGGGGGGGGAGGCTTACCCCCGGCCAAAGGGCAGAACCCCCGAAAGAGCCGCGGGGCTTTTCATTCACTTCCAGGGCTTTTGTTTGCACCGCTTCAGATGGCCACGGCTCGCCCCGAGACAGCTGGCCGGCTAAAGGTCAGCCAATTAAAGCTCAGAAGAGGCTGTGTGTGTGTGTGTGTGTGTGTGTGTGTGTGTGTGTGCACTGGCTGTCAGGTGGACGAACATCAAACGGCGCCGCGGCACACCGAGATGAGTGACCAGAAACCTCCGAGCTTGTTAAAATGGGAAAGAAAAGAAAAGCTGCCCCCCCACCACCACCCCTCCACACCCCCCCCCCATCTGCCTCCACCAGGACGGAGGCGACAGTGGACGCCCGAACGCTTCATTCTTTGGCAACGCGGAACCCCAAAAATCAGGTCGGAGCTGGTGAGATAAATGAATAGTGAACGTACTTGTCCGTCTGCAGGGCGGCGCCGACGAGGAGGGGGGCGGCGCCGCAGGGGAAAGCGGGCGGGTGCGTCCTCTCTCTCTGCAGGCCGGAGGCGGGGTGTCTGTGGGCGGCAGGGGTGAAGGGGTGCGTTAGACAAGGGCAAAATTCTGCACTACCGCAAACGGAACCGGGACCTGGAGTGAGAACGTCTCCTCGTTCCCCATGCCCATCCAGGGGAGAACGTTTGGGGTGCTGGACAGGGCGCCAGTCTATCACTGGGCACATTCGCTCTCTATAAGGGGCAATTTAGAGCATTCAGTTCACCTTAAGCTTATGTTTCAGGACTGTGGGTGGAAAACCGGAGAACCCGGAGGAGACCCAGGCGGACACGGGATTCGAACCGGGAATCCACAGTGCTGAGAGGAGAACATGCCAACCACTAAGCCACCGTGCCGCTGTTGATCAATCCAGAACATTATCTCGTGACTATAAGGGTTCCGGCTCTCGCGCCGGAACACGGAGACACTCGCGGCGGCCGCTACGCCTCAGAGTGTACGGTAAACACGCCGCCATGTGACGGCAGTCCGTCGCGGAATACGGAAGCGAGAACAGGGCGGGATCCGGGTGAACGTGATCGACCACCTACCGCTGCTTGCCGGGTTTGGACGCCTCCTCCAGTCTCCTGCAGGCCTCCTCCAGCTGCGTGAGGGTGTTCGGCGGCGACAGCGGGGGCATGGTGGGGTCTTGGACGAACGGGTGACCGGGGTGGTGCGCTCGAGCATGGCCGGCCACAACTCCACCCCCCCACAGGGGTGTCTTGGTGAGCGGGTCGCCGGGGTGGGTCTTCTTCGGACCTTGGGAACTGTGAAAGGGCGTTAAGGTTAGCGCCGATATTTACAAGTCCTTTTTAAGGGTAAAAAAAATCCTCGGAAATGCGGCGGACTCACGGTTTGTGTCGGTTCTGCCGCTCGCTGTCCATGACCCACTGCCACACATGGGAGCGGACCGTACCGTCCGAGGGGAGCAGGGGGGAACCGCCGTCCTCTTCACTGGACGGGCACCCGCTCGTTCCGTCGCTGACATTGGCAGGACGCTTGGACAGCGTGCCGGCTCGCCTGGACGGGATCAGACCCAGAGTACCGAGGTCAGCCTCCTGAACCGAAATCCACACAGTACCCCCCCCCAAAAAAAGGAAAAACGAGTGGCACGGTGCACGGGCTCACCCTGATTGGAGATCAGCCGGACTCTGGCACCTCTGAAAGCAGTACTCGGACCCCAGACACTGCGCCACCCGGTGGGCGGCCTCCGCCTCCATCTGCTCCCGGCTCTTGGGCGGGGCCGCGTGATGGTGGTGGATGTAATGGTGGTGGATGTGCTTGGTGGAGGGCTGGGCGGGCACCGGGGCGGTCTTGGCCGGGACGGAGCAGCGCACACCGGGCAGCAGGCCGGGGGCGGAGCCCCTTTGGTGGTGGTGGTCCGGGGAACGGGAGCGCGGCGAGTAGCCGGGCACGCCGGGGGACTGGCACACAGGGGTCTTTAGGACCCGGGAGAGGTGCTCGTCCAGGATGGCCTGAGGGTCTTCATCACACGCCCCAGACGTGAAGAGGCTGAAGGAAGCGGGGGGCGGCTGTGAGGCCACGCCCACCAGCTCGCCCTCGTCTCCCTCGTCTTCCTGTAGGAACAGAAATGGTTCTTCAATGAGAACTTTGTTTTCAGGCTTTTAAACGATAACAGAACACTGACACCCCCCCCCACCCCACTCAAACTAATCCTATCCCGTCAGAATGACCCGCGAGTCTGATGACTCCGACTCTGATGCGGAGGCAATGCGGCCCGATCGAGATGGACCCCGGCGGAATGACGCCGAGGTGTCGGGGGGGAGGGGGGGTGAAACCGCTGAGGTCATAGGTCACATGGTCGACAGGGCGTTTTAAGTGCAGATCTGCCCCGGGGTCCTGCCTCAAAGCCGCCTTTCATCTCGGGATAATTGAGTCTGATGAGGTGGCGCACGCGGCGGCAGGGGAGGGGGGCCGGCCCGCGGGCCAGAACCTCGGAACCTTCGGTCTCACCTCCTGGATCTGCTGAAGCCGCTCCTCCAGTGAGCTGAGGGTGTCCCGCTCGCGCTTCACCTTCTCCAGGCGGGCGATCAGCGCCGCCGCAAACTCGGACGGTTGGACCGGCGCCATCTCACGAGGCAGACGCTGGGTCCGCTGCAGGGGAGGAACAAGAGGGACAGCGTGAGCGGCCACTTTATTAGATACTACATTCAATAAGCCTCATGGACCTTGTAGTTCTGCTCCGGAGTTCCCCCTCGGTTCTCTAACCGGCCTCTGAGCTTTATTTCGGGAGGCGGCGGCTGGAGGTTCTTGTTGCATTAAGAACTGATCAATGGTTCCTGGTTCTCGATATGTTTGGTTCCTAACACTCAGTCCAAAAACCCTTTATTCGCACCTTATTCTTTCTTTAATGCCAACTACCAAAAGCCAAAAACCTGCCCCCCCCATGGGGCAAGAAAGCTGGACTACACACACACACACACACACACATACATACACACACACACACACACACCCATGCCATCAGCATGAAGGCTCTGAAGTCAGCCAGCTTCAAAGAACCCTTGTCAAACATCAAACACACGCAAGGAGTG
>JAFMOD010001325.1:14756-52134 GCA_019802435.1 Corydoras maculifer | reverse complement strand
TTTGGTGCATTCAGGGAGGAGGGGACATCGCTGACACACCCTCTTCTCTCGGGGCAGCAGGTCTGCCGGTGTCGCCCCGTCTCGATGGCCAGCTGATGTGCGCTGAGTCTGTACCTGGTCAGGGTGTGTCTCAGTCGGGGTCACACGGCTCAGATAGGCTGCCGGTGTGTACGGCCGCTTTAGGGTCAGATAGCAGTCCATTTTACTTTGGGACTGACTTTCGGTTTCCCACCGGTTTAAATAACTATCTTTGAGATTTTGGGTGATTTGGTCCGAATCGGGACTGAGACTTGATCCTGATCCTGAGTCCATGGTGTCTCTCTCTCTCTCTCACACACACACACACACACACACACACACACACACTGTCTCTCGCTTACTCTCTCTCTCACACACACACACTGTCTCTCGCTTACTCTCTCTCTCTCACACACACACTGTCTTTCGCTTACTCTCTCTCTCACACACACACACAGTCTGTCGCTTACTCTCTCTCTCTCTCTCACACACACATATTAATCAGATATTAAACACTCACTGGCCAGTGTATGTGTATGTGTGTGTGTGTGAGAGGGGTGGAAAAAGAGAGAGAGCGCGTGGATGGTGTGAAGGTAAACAGTTACCTGAACATGAACACACACACACACACACACACACAGTCTCTCGCTTTCTCTCTCTTTTTCTCTCTCTCACACACATATATACACAAATTAATCAGATATTAAACACTCACTGGCCAGTGTATGTGTGTGTGTGGGGGGGGGGGTGGAAAAAGAGAGAGAGCGTGGATGGTGTGGACTGAACATGAACACACACACACACACTCTTTGTCTCTCGCTTTTTCTCACTCCCCCTCACACACACACACAAATTAAACAGATATTAAACACTCACTGTGTAAATTCAATTTCAATTCAAAAGCTTTATTAGGATGACAAACCTTACATTTGTATTGCCCAAAGCCGGGGTACAAAACAAAACAAGGATAAAATGACAAAAATGTACATAATATACAAACAATAGAAATAATGTAATATACATATTTAAATAAAAGTAGAAAGCGTGTGTGTGTGTGTGTGTGTGTGTGTGTGTGTGTGTGTGTGTGTGTGTGTGTGTGTTGGCCGATTTGGTCACTCTCTGTCCCTCTCCTGGTGACAGGTGTATGTGCACAGTGCTGCCAGTACACAGCTCTCCCCGTGTTCCCCCAGTACCCCAGTAGGTGGGGCAGTTTTTCAGTGGGGGTGAGGAAGGTGAAGTTGGGGATGATGTGTGTGAGTTTGCTGTCTGATCGTTCTTTGATCTCGGGGTATTTGATGCATTCAGTGAGGAAGCGCAGTTCTGTCTCGAGTTTTCTGAGTGTACAATACACACACACACACACACACACACACACACACACACACACACACACTATATTAAGTCGGGCGGTTGAACAGAGTAGCAAAAATCAGCAGCACCGGGTCTGATCTACTCGTACCAGCAACACACAAAAATACAAACCACAAAGCACGTGGGACGATCCCACGCATCACAGACGTAGAACTCAGAACAGATGGACTGCAGACTTTAACTGGTACGAAGACATGAAGAAATAAGAACAAACACCTGATAAAGTGGCTGGGAAGTGACTGACAGGTCTGAAAGCTCAATGGGGTGTTGGGATGTCAATCTGAAGGTTGTGGGTTCAAATCCCAGGTCCACTGAAGTTACCAATGTGGGTTCTTGAGCAAGACCCTTAACCCTTATTGCCCCAGAGATGTTGTGATGAACCCTGTGTTCTGACCCCAAACAAGTTGGGATTCTTGGAAGTCACTTTGGATAAAGGCACCTGCTAAACAACCAAACGTAAATGTAATTTCGAAATAGGTTGGTTTAGTGGTTAGCACGTTCGCTTCTCACACTGAGGATCCAGGTTCGAATCCCAATCTGGGTGGAGCTTCCACGTTCTCTCTATGACCATGTGGGTTTCCACCAGGTTCTCTGGTTCTCTTCTACAGTTAAATAGGTGAATTTACTGCTCTTAATTGCCCCATAGAGTGTGTGTATGAGAGAGACTTTGCCAGCCATAGTTTGGCGCCGATTCCCAATGAGCACTAAACCCGTCCCGGCTGTTTTTGTGTTCTATAATTTGGCCAATAGACGGCAGGATTTGATTGTTAGAGAAACCAGAATCCTGTTACTCAGCGATCATATCATACATTGATACAAATGTGAAGCTCTCAGAGGAGTGCATTATTATATTGCTCAGCCAATCAGGTTTAAGGACCGGAACTTACCGTTTTATAATATAACTGTTAAAGCTCTGAGAATATTTATCTCTGACCTGATCACAGGATAATAAAAACATCCCCTGACCCGAAAGCCATTCAATCATCGTCATCCTCAGTAGGTTTCCCAGCATGTTAATGTGCAGCTGAAATCTGATACCACCTAGAGTGTCGAGTCGGGTGTTCTGAGCTACCTCAGTGATCAGACACGCTCTCAGAAAAGACAGACACGGGGCTGAGCATCGATATCTGTCCAGTCGATAACCACCGTTACAAACACCACACACTACACACAGCACTCATTAAACTGCTCAGAAGACTGAGGCTGATGGAGAAAGAGAGATAAATGATGGAGGAGGAGGAACGGCAGCAGGTGGGCTGTGTCATTCCAGACCGAAATAAACGCTACAACTTAATCTTGGGTTTATTAAAGACGTGAAATAAGCTAGTAAAATCCCCCTGCTTACATTTACATTGGGTCATTTTGCAGACCATGGTTTTTTATAAAGTCTGGAGCTTGTATTCAGCTGACTGGTAACACGTCCCATGCCGGATTCTCTAACGATGGTCAGAGGCCATTAAAACAGTGCCCATCAGGAGACCGGCTGCCGTGGCCTCGGGTCATAACGGCCTGCTATGAACAGTCAGCCTGACAAGTGAGAATAAAGCAAGCAGTAAGGAGGCATCTCCCTCAATCCATCACGACCTGACTTTCCAAATCGATGGCTCCACAATCTCAACAAACCGATTCGGTCCGGAACCTTGGTTTCACAATAGACTCCCACCTTAAACTCTCTGATCATGTTATCAAAACCACCCGTTCCTGTTGATTCCTCCTTCACAACATAAGGAAGATCAGACCCTTTTAGACTGAACATGCGACCCAACTGCTTGTTCAAGCCCTAGTCCTATCCCGGCTTGATTATTGTAATGTGCTACTTGCCGGTATCCCAGCTTCCACAATCCGACCTCTTCAACTAATTCAAAACTCTGCAGCCCGACTCGTGTTCAACCACCTAAGTGAACTCATGTCACTGCATTAATCACTTCCCTCCATTGGCTCCCTGTAGCTGCTGCATTCAGTACAAGTCACTGACTCTGGCCTACAGAACCATTTCTGGATCTGCCCCCTCCTACCTTCACTCTATCTTTTTTAAAATACACTCCGACTCGTTCACTTCGCTCCAGTGATGATCGCCCCCTGGTGGTTCCACCTCACCGAGGAGCTCATTCTCACTCCGTGGCGTTCACCACTGCAAAATGGTGGAATGATCTTCCCAACTCTGTCCGTAAAGCAGAATCACTAAACAGTTTTAAGAAACTGCTGAAGACGCATCGGGGGGGGGGGGGCAGCATCGAATAACTATCAGGTTTGATGAATTTACAGTAAGTTGATTTTCTTCATAACTTCTGACTTGTGGTGTTCTCATTTGTAAGTCGCTTTGGATAAAAGCGTCTGCTGAATGACTGAATGTAAATGTAAATGTAATGTAAATGTATTTCCGAATTCCGCTCACAGAGGTGTCTCTGACTCAGGGGGGCATTTTATCTAGCGTCTACCTGCTTCTCCACTCAGAACAGTAAGAGTCAAACAGCAAAACAGAACAAAACGGCCATGAAAGAAATGGGAGACCAATACATGAGGTCAGCAAGCAACAAATAATCTGGTAGGTTTATTGGAAATGGTGGTCTGGTACGAGTCGAAACTGTAAAGAATGTTCATAAATAAAGCCGACTAATTCTTAATATGCCACAACTACGACAATCCCTCATAAACAATGGTTGCCATGTCTACTAAAAGTCCTCAAACAATGTTTGCCACATCTATGATCTCTCATAAACAATGGTTGCCATGTCTACTATAATCTCTCAAACAATGGTTGCCACATTTACGATAATCCCTCATAAACAATGGTTGCCATGTCTACTATAATCTTTAAAACAATGGTTGCCACATTTACGATAATCCCTCATGAACAATGGTTGCCATGTCTACTATAATCTTTAAAACAATGGTTGCCACATTTACGATAATCCCTCATGAACAATGGTTGCCATGTCTACTATAATCTCTAAAACAATGGTTGCCACATTTACGATAATCCCTCATGAACAATGGTTGCCATGTCTACTATAATCTTTAAAACAATGGTTGCCACATGTACGATAATCCCTCATAAACAATGGTTGCCATGTCTACTATAATCTCTAAAACAATGGTTGCCACATTTACGATAATCCCTCATAAACAATAGTTGCCATGTCTACTATAAGTCCTCAAACAATGTTTGCCACATCTATGATCTCTCATAAACAATGTTTGCCATGTCTACTATAATCTCTCAAACAATGGTTGCCACATTTACAATAATCCCTCATAAACAATGGTTGCCATATCTACTATAAGACCTCTAACAATGTTTGCCACATCTATGATCTCTCATAAACAATGGTTGCCATGTCTACTTTAAACCCTCAAAATTATGATCTCTTATAAAGAATGTCTACGTTAATCCCTAAAGTTTGCCACTTCTACTATAATCCCTAAAACAAAGTTTGCCACATCTACTATGAGCCCTTAAAATGGTTGCCATGTCAACTATAAGCCCTCAAACAATGTTTGCCACATCTATGATCTCTCAAACAAAAGTTGCCATGTCTACTATAAACCCTTAAACAATGTTTGCCACATCTATGATCTCTCATAAAGAATGTCTACTATAATCCCTAAAACAATGTTGCCATGTCTACTATAATACCTCATAAACAATGGTAACCATGTCTACTTTAATCCCTCAAACAATGGTTGCCACAACTACTATAGTCCCTCATAAACAATGGTTTCCACCACTACTATAATCCTTTAATGTTTGCCACATCTACTATAACCCCTCATTAACAATGGTTGCCACAACTACCATAATTCCTTATAAACAATGGTTGCCACATCTACTAAAATCCCACATAAACAACGGTTGCCACATCGACTATAATTCCTTCTCAAAAATGTTTTCCACATTTAATATAATCCCTCGATCAATTTTTGCCAGAACCCCTATAATTCCTAATAAATAACAGTTGCCACAACTACTATAATCCTCATAAACTACTAGAATTGATTCATAACAATAGTGAGGAATCCATGCGTCTGCCAAAATTTATCATCATCATCATCATCATCATATTCATGAGCTTTTATTCATTCATTCATTCATTATCTTCTGCTTTATCCTCTATTAGGGTTGCGGTGGGGTTTCCCATGCCCATCCAGGGGAGAACATCTCGGGCGCTGGGCAGATAGACCCAGGACAGGGCGCCAATCCATCGCTGGGCACACACTCACTCACACAAACACACTCTATATGGGGCAATCTTGAGAACTCAATTAACTTGATCCATGTTTTCGGACTGTGGGAGGAAACCGGAGAACCCGGAGGAAACCCACGCAGACATGGGGAGAACATGGAAACTCCACCCAGATGGGGATTCGAACCGGGAATCCCTAGTGCTGAGAGGCGAACGTGCTAACCACTAAGCCACCGTGCCGCCTCTTCATGAGCTTTTAGTCTTGTGAAATTCTTAAGCATAAGTGGGTAATAAAGATCAATAAACATTCAACGCCAATGAACCATTCTGCTTTTGTGTACATTTAGCAGGAGTGCGAGTAAAATTAAAGTGATTCAAAAGCCCCAACAAATATAAACATATTTACCGGCGTCGACCACGGGGTTCTGCAATTTCATGGTTGTTCAACAGAAATATAAAAGACTCTCGAGATCACAAGCAGGCTGACTAAACATGTTTACAGGAAACATATGGCCACCAAGTCAACACACACTGTGGTCATGCAGAGTGCTGCTCATCATTTGAAATCTCTCTGAAGCAGGTTCATATGAAATTGAGTTAGCATTTCTGCTTAATCATAACAATATGAAATGACAGCTCAGTATTGCCCACAGGACTCGGGTTAAATATTGCAAGCTCAGACTTTAATCACAGAGAAGAGACAAAGACATGTGGGAATTTATGAAAAAAACAGGTTTGCCTTAAAAAAAACGATATATATGATATATATACATTTATATTTAGTCATTTAGCAGACGCTTTTACAAATGATATATATATATATATATATATATATATATATATATATATATATACACACATCATTCATTCATTATCTCCCGCTTTATCCTCTATTAGGGTCGCGGTGGGGTTCCCCATGCCCATCCAGGGGAGAACGTTTTGGGCGCTGGGCAGATAGACCCAGGGCGCCAATCCATCGCTGGGCACACACTCACACAAACACACTCTATATGGGGCAATTTGGAGAATTCAATTGACTTGATCCATGTTTTTGGACTGTGGGAAGAAACCGGAGAACCCGGAGGAAACCCACGCAGACACTGGGAGAACATGGAAACTACACCCAGATGGGGATTCGAACCGGGAATCCCTAGCGCGGAGAGGAGAACATGCCAACCACTAAGCCACCGTGCCGCCCATATATATATATATATATATATATATATATAAATTCACCTACTGATTAAATGCAATGGTGAAAACATTTCCATAATTGACCAATTTTTTTTTATTTATTATAAAATTGTATTTTTTTTATTTATTTGCACAGGAATTATATTTCTCTGGTATTTTCTATGAAGTAGACTACTGGTAGAAAAGCAAGGTCAACCTTTGTCTGAATAACGACTAACTAAATGATTAGTCCTCCAGCTTTGCTGTCCTATTAGTGGGTTTGTTAATGCTGCACACCTAAAGTTCGCTCAAACCCACATTTTATTTCAGGTTTTTGTGGCGAACCCAATGATCTTTGTGGTTTTTGGAGATCCCAATATTTCTTTTCTAAGCTTGAACTTGAACATGCACACCACCGATTACAAATCACCACAAATTAAACACTATAGACAGACGGCACTGTGGTTTAGTGGTTAGCATGTTCTCCCCTCAGCTCTGTTGATTCCCGGTTCGAATCCCAATCTGGGTGGAGTGTCCATGTTCTCCCCGTGTCCACGTGGGTTTCCTCCGGGTTCTCCGGTTTCCTCCCACAGTCCAAAAACATGGATCAAGGTCAATTGAAGTCTGCAAATTGCCCCATATAGAGTGTGTCTGTGTGAGCGAGTGTGTGCTCAGTAATAGATTGGTGTCCTGTCCTGGGTGTATCTGCCCAGTGCCTGAAACGTTCTCCCCTGGATGGACATAGGAAACTCTAGTAGAAGATAAAGCAGAAGATAATGGATGGATGGAACACTCAAGTCAAGCCAATCGAAGGTTAGTTAAACTAAAAGCAAAAAAAAAAAATGTCTAGCAATTATTTGTTGGTGTAGGTTTTATAGGGTTAGATATTAGTTCAGTTGTTGAATATAAACATCATTGCGTACACACACACCAAATATTCATCCATTGTCTTCCGCTTTATCCTCTATTAGGGTCGCGAAGGGGTTCCCCATGCCCATCCAGGGGAGAACGTTTCAGGCGCTGGGCAGACACACCCAGGACAGGACGCCAATCTATCACTGGACACACACACACTCTATATGGGTCAATTTGGACCATTCAATTAACCTTGATCCATGTTTTTGGACTGTGGGAGGAACCCAGAGGAAACCCATGCAGACTATGGGAGAACATGGAAACTCCACCCAGATTGGGATTCGAACCGAGAATCCCCAGCACTGAGAGGAGAACATGCTAAACACTAAGCCACCGTGCCACCCCACACCGAATATGTGATGTAGTATTCTTACCTTGTCAGTATAGTCTTTAGCAGGCAGGGAAGGTGTGAACTACCCCAGGGCTGCAGCGCGAGCTAAGTTTAGGCCGTCTGACACGCTCGCATGTTTTCCCGTCTGGATTAACAGCTCAGTCAATGGCTTCAGCAAATTTACAAATCAATCTGTGCTAATTATATAAAGGCCATTTGTTCATGCTGTTTGTGAGATTTTGCAGCAGGAAAGTCAATGTAATCTCCGATCTGAAGATCTGCGAACAGATAAAACGTATTGGTTGTTAGATTTGACAGAAGAGCGGGAAGTTGATCACAGTTAAAAGTGAGGTGGCACGTTAAGATTGTATAAATTGTAATATATAATAAAGATATAATAAAATAATATGAGGCAAATCACGGGAAAGACGTGTTATTGGGCAAGATGCACAGTTCCACCTCTGTCACAATTTTCTAAAAAGCACACAAGGTTGTGTATTATTGGGAATAAATCACGGGACAGAGGTGTTCTAATCAGAGTGTTGCACCTCTTTGCCGTGATTCATTTCCAATACCATACTCCTTTAGTATATATAATCACACATTAATATGAATGTAAAGCCCTCAGAGGTGTGCATTATTGTCAATAATGTCACGACTGGACAAACAGCTCAGCCAATGATCCATGAAAACTATATAAGTCCATTGAGGGCGTCCTGCAGGACTGCCAGTCCAATAGAAATCCAGATTGCCTTTGTAATGCTTGTACACAGCCCCCCCACCTCACCAACACCATGACCACCTAGCCATCTATCCATTATCTTCCGCTTTATCCTCTGCTAGGGTCGCAGCGGGATTCCCCATGCCCATCCAGGGGAGATACACCCAGGACAGGACACCAATCTATTACTGGGCACATGCTCCCACAGACACTTTATACAGGGCAATTTGGAGAATTCAATCGACCTTGATCCATGCTCTTGCTCATGCTCTTGGACTGTCGTTCACTTCGCTCCAGTGATGATCGCCACCTGGTGGTTCCACCTCACCGAGGAGCTAATTCTCACTCCGTGGCGTTCACCACTGCAAAATGGTGAAACGATCTTCCCAACTCTGTCCATAAGGCAGATTCACCAAACAGTTTTAAGAAACTACTACTGAAGACGCATCTCTTTAACAAACACCTGTTGTCGAAAAAAAAGGGGGGGGGGGCGCAGCATCAAATAACAATCAGGTTTTGGTTTTCTGCATAACTTCTGTTTTGTGATGTTCTCATTTGTAAATGTAGGAAACCGGAGAACCCGGAGGAAACCCACGTGGACATGGGGAGAACATGGAATCACCCCCCAGATTGGGATTCGAACCGGGAATCCCTAGAACTGAGAGGAGAACATGTTAACCACAAAGCCACCAAGCCGCTTATCGCCCACGTACCGTAATCCCAAGATAGAACTTCATCCAGAACCTCACTGAACTCATGTCAGGATGAATCCAGGTGGCCGGCTCCCCGTTTAAATTCCATTCCTCTCATCTTGACCTCAGCCGCTGACCGTTCCGATAAATGTCTCATTAACGTCTGTGTTTCCAGGCAGAAATAACAGCCTCCCATGTGCAGTGAACAGGTGACCCTTAAAATCAGTGTCCCATAAGTCCTACTTCTGCTCTTTGCAAACCTGGCAGCTGCTTTTTTTATACCAGGTGATGAACTAACCTCTGTGTAAATGTGCAGCACACCAAGATCAAAGCCCCGTAGTAACCGCTGTATGTTTTAATAACATCCTGCAAATACATCAGGGGAAAATAGCGTCGACGCCAGAAGACGGATAAGATTCTAATCCCTAATCGAGGGCAGATTTAAAGGTTGAAGTAATGGGTTTGGCATTCATTCATTCATTATCTCCCACTTTATCCTCTATTAGGGTCGCGGGGGGTTCCCCATGCCCATCCAGGGGAGAACGTCTCGGGCGCTGGGCAGATAGACCCAGGACAGGGCGCCAATTCATCACTGGGTACACACTCACTCACACAGACACACTCTATATGAGAACTCAATTGACTTGATCCATGTTTTTGGACTGTGGGAGGAAACCGGAGAACCCGGATGAAACCCACGTGGACACGGGGAGAACATGGAAACTCCACCCAGATGGGGATTCAAACCGGGAATCCCTAGCGCTGAGAGGCGAACGTGCTGACCACTAAGCCACCGTGCCACCCTGGGTTTGACATGTACCAAATAAATCAAGATTTATGATACAGTGAGAACTTCGGTTCCCCCCACGGACTCGTACCGTTATCTAAATCAGCCTGCTGGGTGGCAGCAAGGCATCAAGTCATTCAGAGGCGTATAGATGTTCCACCCTACAGAACAGAGCAAACATAAGAGTACATCTCATTATCTTACATTATTTTACTCGTTATGGTAACTGTCCAACGTTCCGAGTGATTTGCAGGGACACCCCCCAAATAAAACCACAGTGATTGCACTTTCTGTTCACTTCTTATCCATCCATCCATTATCTTCCACTTTATCCTCTTCTAGGGTCACAGGGGGGGTTCCCCATGCCCATCCAGGGGAGAACGTCTCAAGCACCCAGGGCAGGACACCAATCTATCACTGGGCCCACACCTACTCACACAAACACACTCTATATGGGGCAATTTGGAGAACTAAATTAACCTTCAGGGCGACACGGCGGCACCTCTTAGCAATTGAATTCTCCAAATTGTCCCATATAGAGTGTGTCTGTGTGAGTGAGTGTGTGTCCAGCGATGGATTGGCGCCCTGCCCAGCGCCTGAGACGTTCTCCCCTGGATGGGCATGGGGAACCCCCCGCGACCCTAATAGAGGATAAAGTGGATGATAATGGATGGATGGAATTGACCTTCATCCATGTTTTTAAACTGTGGGAGGAAACCGGAGAACCCGGAGGACACAGAGAACATGGAACCTCCACCCAGATTGGGATTCGAACCGGGAATCCCCAGCGCTGAGAGGAGAACATGTTAACCACTAAGCCACCGTGCCGCCCTGTTCTGATTAATTGCTGCTTAATGTCTTAATTACGCCGGGAGATTAACAGTAATGTGTTTTTAAGTCGTTTCCGTCGTTACACAGGCTCTGAAGTTTCTAAAGACTCCGAGAGGGAGCGGGGTGGGATTAAGTTAGATTCTGGCCAGGAGAAAGTGATGTACACGGCAGGCTTGTGCTGAATTATTGCCTTAATGAAAAAGCTTTTAGCCTTATCTCCAGCTCTTTATGACCTTTTAAAGCGTGAGCGGAACGGGAAGGGCTGCTGTGTATATATTTATTCATCCATGTGTTGCGAGCACGAGGAAGGAAAAGCATTTCATCAATAATTCAACGCACCCTGTTGAGATGTGGGGCCGATAATGTACACCGGGGTCTTTACAGCTTTTTTATTTATTTATTTCTCTCTTTCTCGGTGGAAAGGGGTGAAGATGACCCCTTCGGCCTTTTATCTCCACTTCAGCTGCGTAAAACACCACCGAACGGCTGCAGGAGCTCTCTGGGGGTGAGCGACTGTGTGTTTGTGTTTGTGTGTGTGTGTGTGTGTGTGTGTGTGTGTGGAGATGAAGGCCAGCTTCAGGCTCTCGTGTGTAATGCTTAACGACGCAATAAACTATAATAGGTAAATTAAACTCCTTGGCTCTTGTCAGTATCGATCTGTCTTCTGTGACACACACACACACACACACACACACCTGCATCACAACCTTGGGTTGGTTGTAGACACCTCAGAGAGGTTATTATTCAAAGAACCGACTTATTCATGTGGGCGGGACGGTGGCTTAGTAATTAGCATGTTTTCCTCTCAGCACTAGGGATTCCCGGTTCGAATCTCCATCTGGGTGGAGTTTCCATGTTCTCCCCGTGTCCGCGTGGGTTTCCTCCGGGTTCTCCGGTTTCCTCCCACAGTCCAAAAACATGGATCAAGGTCAATTGAATTCTCCAAATTGCCCCATATAGAGTGTGTCTGTGTGAGTGAGAGTGTGTCCAGTGATAGATTGGTGTCCTGTCCTGGGTCTATCTGCCCAGCGCCCGAAACGTTCTCCTCTGGATGGGCATGGGGAACTCCACTTCGACCCTACTAGAGGATAATGAAGATGAATGAAAAAAAACAATGGTTGCCACATCTACTTTAATCACTTAAAGCAACGGTTGCCACAGCTACTATAATCCCTAAAACAACGTTTGTCACATCTACTATAATCCCTCAAACAATGGTTGCCCCAACTACTAAAAGCCCTTAAACAACGTTTGTCACATATACTATAATCCCTCAAACAACGTTTGCCACGTCTATAATCCCTCATTAACAATGGTTGCCACAACTACCATAATTCCTTATAAACAGTGGTTGCCAAATCTACTTTAATACTCCTAAACAATGTTTACAACATGTACTACAACATTTTAAACAGCACCCGAAACGTTCTCCACTGGAAGGGCATGGGGAACCCCGCCGCAACCCTAATAATGGATGGATGGATGGACTCATTCATGCAGTGGATGAATTCATTTGGTTTCCTCCCACAGTCCAAAAACATGGATCAAGTTAATTGAATTCTCAAAAAATTGCCCCCTATAGGGTGTCTGTGCGAGTAAGTGTGTGCCCAGCGATGGATTCGCGCCCTGTCCTGGGTGTATTTGCCCAGCGCCCGAGACGTTCTGCCCTGGATGGGCATGGGGAACCCCACCGCGACCTTAATAGAGGATAAGCGGGAGATAATGAATGAATGAATGAATAGATGGACTCATTCATGCAGTGGGTGAATTCATTTGGTTTCCTCCCACAGTCCAAAAACATGGATTGAAGGTCAAATGAATTGAAAATTGCCCCATATAGTGTTTGTGTGTGTGTGCCCAGCGATAGACTGGCGCACCTGCCCAGTGCCCAAAACGTTCTCCCCTGGATGGGCATGGGGAACCACCCCCCCCCCCCACGACCCTAGTAGAGGATAAAGCAGAAGATTATGGGTGAAGGGATTAATCAGAACAGCTGGTTGTGTTATGCTTTGTGAGGACCAGAGGAAGAAGTGGAACGTTGGGCTCAGGGTTGAGTAGTAATGATGTACAAAGTCCATGAGGAAGCATCCGGTCTAGATCACATGAACCAGTAAAGTCCTCACAGACTGAACGTCTCAATGATGTAAGTACTTCAGTGGGAGGAGGCAATGCATTAAATCATGTCTTGTCTTGCACCAGATGACCAGTCTGTGTCATGACATCAGTTGATGATGCAAGAGCTCTGTCTGGTTTGGTTTTAAGTGCTGCACACGGTAAGGAGAGGCTTCGAATTTTACTAGGGTCACTGGGAAGGGAATTGGGTTCCCCATGCCCATCCAGGGGAGAACATTTCGGGCGCTGGGCAGATACACCCAGGACAGGACACCAATCTATCACTGGACACACACTCACACACACATACACACTAATGAACTTGGAAAGGATTCGAACCTGTATCCAAAGTGCTGAGAGGCAAACATGGTAACCACTAAGCCACAACGCCACCTGCTGCGTTTTAAAAGTATAACAGAAATTATTCGGGAAAAAAAACTTTTTGCATTTATTTTGCATTTTTTAAGTTTGCATAATAAATGAGTTTATATAACCTGTGTGTAATGATGTATATAGATATATGATAGAGATAGAGAGTGAGAGAGAGAGAGGCACGGTGGCTTAGTGGTTCAGCATGTTCTCCTCTCAGCACTAGGGATTCCCGGTTCAAACCCCAATCTGGTGGAGTTTCCATGTTCTCCCCGTGTCCGCGTGGGTTTCCTCCTGGTTCTCCGGTTTCCACCCACAGTCAAAAAACATGGATCAAGGTCAATTAAGTTGTCAAAATTGCCCCATATAGAGTGTGTCTGTGTGAGTGAGTGTGTGTCCAGTGATAGATTGGTGTCCTGTCCTGGGTCTATCTGCCCAGCACCTGAAATGTTCTCCCCTAGATGGGCATGGGGAACCCCACCACGACCCTAATAGAGGATAAAGCAGAAGTTAATGGATGGATGTACTTATAACAGAGCACTACAAAAAATTCTGAAAATTGTACTAAGGTGTATGTGTATATATATATATATATATATATATATATATATATATATATATATATATATATATATATACATATATATATACATACACACACACACATACACACACACACACTATGCTACACTGTAACTATACTATAATGCAAAACGCTACAGATAACATGCAGAATAAAGTATATCACACATATGACCCCTCCCCCATTGTAAATCCATAGGCATTAATATTAAGTTGGCGTCCTGTGTCATGGTGCTCTTTAAATGCAGCTGCTAAGCCGTGAAAACGCAAGCCATAATCACAATGCACAGATTTTGTGCTGATATGTTAAAACCTGGGGGGACTTTGCTGTTGCTGAGTCAGCAGAGTGTTGGACGCTCTTGTACACTATACGCCTCAGAACCTGGCAGCTCCGCTCTGTAACTTTACAAGGTCTGAGTTGCTGTGGTCCCTAAATACTTCCAACACTGTGTTGTTTTATAATACCACTTACGGTTGATCTGAGAGTCAAAATATTACACAAACTAACTTGTAAGAGGGGGCGGCACAGTGGCTTAGTGGTTAGCATGTTCTCCTCTCAGCACTAAGGATTCCCGGTTCGAATCCTAATCTGGGTGAAGTGTCCCAATCTTCCCGTGTCCGTGTGGGTTTCCTCCGGGATTCCTCCCACAGTCCAAAAACATGGATCAAGTCAATTCATTCATTCATTTATTATCTTCGCTTTATCCTCTATTAGGGTCATGGGGGGGTTCTCCATGCCCATCCAGGGGAGAATGTCTCGGGCGCTGGGCAGATAGACCCAGGACAGGACACCAATCCATCGCTGGACACACACTCACTCACACAGACACACTCTATATGGGGCAATTTTAAGAACTCAATGGACTTGATCCATGTTTTTGGACAGAGAAACCAGAATCCTGTTACTCAGACCAAACCTGGTTTTTCATTATCCATCCATCCATTATCTTACGCTTTATCCTCTACTAGACTCACAGGGAGAATGTTTAGGGCGCTGGGCAGATACACCCAGGACAGGATGCCTATCACTGGGCACACACTCAGTATTCACACAGACACACTATATATGGGGCAATTTGGAGAATTTAATTGACCTTGATCCATGTTTTTTGACTGTGGGAGGAAACCAGAGAACCCGGAGGAAACCCACGCAGACACGGGGAGATCATGGAAACTCCACCCAGATGGGGATTCAAATCGGGAATCCCTAGTGCTGAGAGGAGAACATGCTAATCACTAAGACCCCGTGCCGCCGGATCAAGTCAATTGAATTCTCCAAACTGCCCCATATAGAGTGTGTTTGTGTGAGTGAGTGTGTGACCAGTGATAGATTGGTGTCCTGTCCTGGGTGTATCTGCCCAGCGTCTGAAACATTCTCTCCTGGATGGGCATGGGGAACCCCCCGGCGACCCTAATAGAGGATAAAGTGGAAGATAATGGATGGATAGACTTATACACTAATAATCTAACTAAGATAAACTAATAATCTAGTTTTAAGAAGCATTTTCTTATTTTAAAAAAATCTTAAAGAGAGAAATTTACTCACTGTATTTAATTTGATTCATGTATTTTTATTGATTTATTGATGTATGGGTTTTTTTTCATACTCTTTGACTTTTTTTTTGCAATGAGGCAACAATATGATATTCCAACAGCTCTAAGCATGACTCAATGTTCCACAAATGTTTGTAAGGGCAGACTGCAGAATCTGTGCTTGATTCAACACACCAACAGTTGAATTTATTATTTATGGGTCATCTGACGAAGTTCCAGGTCTTAAATCTGATTGGCTGAGCCATGTTTCCAGCTGTGACATCAATGACAATATCACACCCCTTTGAGCGCTTCACAGTAGTAATAATACATTATTTCATTCATTCATTCATTCATTATCTCCCGCTTTATCCTCTATTAGGGTCGCGGTGGGGTTCCCCATGCCCATCCAGGGGAGAACGTCTCGGGCGCTGGGCAGATAGACCCAGGACAGGGCGCCAATCCATCGCTGGGCACACACTCACTCACACAGACACACTCTATATGGGGCAATTTGGAGAATTCAATTAACTTGATTCATGTTTTTTGGACTGTGGGAGGAAACCGGAGAACCCGGAGGAAACCCATGCAGACACGGGGAGAACATGGAAACTCCACCCAGATGGGGATTCGAACCGGGAATCCCTAGTGTTGAGAGGCGAACGTGCTAACCACTAAGCCACCGTGCCGCCTAATACATTATTTCTCTGATGTTTTTTATAAACTGAGTTCTCAATTTTGGCAGCTAGATGGCAGTATTTGGTCAGAGAATCCAGAAACCTGTTACTCAGACCAAACCTGGTTTTTCATTATCCATCCATTATCTTCCGCTTTATCCTCTACTAGACTCACAGGGAGAATGTTTAGGGCGCTGGGCAGATACACCCAGGACAGGATGCCAATCTATCACTGGGCACACACTCAGTATTCACACAGACACTCTATATGAGGCAATTTGGAGAATTTAATTGACCTTGATCCATGTTTTTGGACTGTGGGAGGAAACCGGAGAACCCGGAGGGAACCCACGCGGACACGGGGAGAACATGGAAACTCCTCCCAGATTGGGGTTTGCACCGGGAATCCCTAGTGCTGAGAGGAGAACATGCTGAACACTAAGCCATCATGCCTCTCTCTCTCTCTCTGTCTCTGTCTCTCTCTCGGGAAGACACGGGGAGAACACTAAGCCACTGTGCTGCTCGTTTTTCATTATAGTGTGTTTTTTATAAAGGGCGATAAGACACTCGAGGTTTTGTTTATTCTAAAAAAATGTTTAAAAATCACAGGAAAGAGGGGTAACCCTGATTTATATCATAATAATGCACACCCCTGGCAGCATGGTGGTTTAGTTGTTAGCATGTTCTCCTCTCAGCGCTGGGGATTCCCGGTTCGAATCCCAATCTGGATGGAGTTTCCATGTTCTCCCCGTGTCTGCATGGGTTTCCTCCGGGTTCTCCGGTTTCCTCCCACAGTCCAAAAACATGGATCAAGTCAATTGAATTCTCTAAATTGCCCCATATAGAGTGTGTTTGTGTGAGTGAGTGTGTGCCCAGCGATGGATTGGCGCCCTGTCCTGGGTCTATCTGCCCAGCGCCTGAAACGTTCTCCCCTGGATGGGCATGGGGAACCCCACCGCGACCCTAATAGAGGATAAAGCGGGAGATAATGAATGAATGAATAATGCACACCCCTGGCAGCATGGTGGTTTAGTGGTTAGCATGTTCTCCTCTTAGCTCTAGAGTTTCCCGGTTCAAATCCCCATCTGGGTGAAGTTTCTGTGTTCTCCCCGTGTCTGCGTGGGTTTCCTCCGGGTTCTCCGGTTTCCTCCCACAGTCCAAAAACATAGATCAATTTAATTGAATTCTCAAAATTGCCCCATATAGAGTGTGTGTTTGTGTGAGTGAGTGTGTGCCTAGCGATGGATGGTTCACGGGGGTTTCCCCATGCCCATCCAGGGGAGAACGTGCTGGGCAGATACACCCAGGACAGGACACCAATCTATCACTGGACACACACTCACTCACACAAACACACTCTATATGGGGCAATTTGGAGAACTCAATTGACCTTGATCTATGTTTTTGGACTGTGGGAGGAAACCGGAGAACCCGGAGGGAACCCACGCGGACACGGGGAGAACATGGAAACTCCACCCAGATTGGGGTTTGAACCGGGAATCCCTAGTGCTGAGAGGAGAACATGCTAATCACTAAGCCACCGTGCCGCCGGCGTTTTTCTTATCTGTTAAAATAGAATAAGCCTTCGTCTACTCTTTACTAAAGCTCCTCTTCTTGAAAACTCCCATAAGACATGGACATCAGAAGACCGATTACAGCCTTAAAGATCTGTCATTAATTATTAAGCACATCCTGCAGAAAGCTCCAGCCCTATGAACGGCCAGTAGGTGGGCGGGGGGACTGACCAGCATAAATTAAAAGCGGTCAGTGTCTGCGATCAGGAAACATCTTTACAGCAGCTTAGTTCTGATTTCTCTAAAGATGGAAGAGCTTCAGTATAGATGAACAAAAGGCTGTGGACAACTTGGGAGGTAAATATTTAAGTCTTAAGACCTATACACTTGGGTCACTTAGTGGTTTGCATGTTCTCCTCATAGCACTAGGGATTCCGGGTTCGAATCCCAATCTGGATGGAGTTTCCATGTTCTCCCCGTGTCCCCGTGGGTTTCCTCCAGGTTCTCCGGTTTCCTCACGCAGTCCAAAATCATGGATCAAGGTCAATAGAATGGATAAAATGGATGAACATGGATCAAGGTCAATAGTTTCCATGTTCTCCCCGTGTCCACGTGGGTTTTCTCCCACAGTCCAAAAACATGGATCAACTATATTCTTCAAATTGCCACATATAAAGTGTGTGTGTGTGTGTGAGTGAGTGTGTGTCCAGTGATGGACTGGTGTCTTGGTCAGGGAACCCCCACAACCCTAATAGAGGATAAAGCAGAAGATAATGGATGGATGTTTCCAAGTGGGTGTTTATAAAAAAATTCTTGGTCATAACATCCATCCATTATCTTCTGCTTTATCCTCTATTAGGGTCGCGGGGGGGGTTCCCCATGCCCATCCAGGGGAGAACGTTCTGGGAACTGGACATATACACCCAGGACAGGACACCAATCTATCACTGGACAAAAACTCACACGCACACACACACACTCTATATGGGGCAATTTGAAGAATTTAGTTGATCCATGTTTTTGGACTGTGGGAGGAAACCCACGTGGACACGGGGAGAATATGGAAACTCCACCCAGATGGGGATTCAAACCAGGAATCCCAAGCACTGAGAGGAGAACATGCTAACCACTAAGCCACTGTGCTGTCCTTGGTCATAACATAAAAGCTGAATCACACCCGCCGCCATCATCTCAGTCTATTATCACTGGCTTTTTAACTCACTACCCCAAATCCTGATAAGACCCAGGCCGTCACGCAAACCAAATTAGATCAACATCTGCAGAGTGGTACCGGCAGCTGGTCTGGAGCAATAGATCAGCTAAAAAACGGGGAGCCGGTGCCGCCTGCGGGTATAACGAGCCAGCGCGGGCCCATTTGGACCCGATGATACGGAGGAATTGTGTTCCCAGACGTTTTCTAAAGCCCAGGCTGTCCGGTCACTTTGTGGATCCACAGAGTGGATTATTCTGGGTTGCGTCTGATCAAACGATGCCTTTTAGCTGAGTACAGCACGAGTGCTACATGTGCTCTGCATTGTGAAGGCGTTTAATAGCTTTGCTCTGTATGATGCAACCCTCCCGCTTCCTCCGAAAATAAATTCCGTCCTGATTTATTATTTAACTCAACATGGATCTTTCATTTTTCAAACACTGAATATTTTCCATCTCATAAAGCAACGTTGGGTGAAGATTTGGTCTCAAAACAACAGCTTTAGTATCATTTAGAATGTACACAGACGTGATGCACGCAACCGGCTTCCCAGCACTGAGTAAGCGGGATGGATTTTTTGGAAGGAAGGAGCTAAATTTACACACCCAACCTCACACACTGGAACAAGCCAAGACATATTTGTGTCATTTTGGAATATAGAGTCTCAAAATTGGGGCGGCACGGAGGCGTAGTGGTTTAGCATGTTCTCCTCTCAGCACTAGGGATTCCCGGTTCGACTCCCCATCTGGGTGGAGTTTCCATGTTCTCCCCGTGTCCGTGTGGGTTTCCTCCAGGTTCTCCGGTTCCCTCCCACAGCCCAAAAATATGGATCAAGGTCAATTGAAGTCTCCAAATTGCCCCATATAAAGTGTGTTTGTGAGTGAGTGTGTGCCCAGTGATAAATTGGCGTCCTGTCCTGGGTCTATCTGCCCAGCACCAGAAACGTTCTCCCCAGGAAGGGCATGGAGAACCCTCGACCCCCCCCCCCCCGCAACAACCCTGGTAGAGGATAAAGAGGAAGATAATGGATGGATGGACGTAGAGGTATTGTTAACATACAAGAGCATCCCAATGTTCTCCCCGTGTCCGCAAGGGTTTCCTCCAGGTTCTCCGGTTTCCTCCCACAGTCCAAAAACATGGATTAAGGTCAAATAAATTCTCCAAATTGCCCCATATAGAGTGTGTTTGTGTGAGTGAGTGTGTGCCCAGTGATACATTGGCGCCTAAAATGTTCTTCCCTGGATGGGCATGGGGAACCACCCCCACCACGACCGTAGTAGAGGATAAAGCGGAAGATAATGGATGGATGGAGTTTCAAAATTACAGATTATTTTTTAAATAAGAATGTAGTTGTGTCTTTAACCTGGCAACAATTTTACCAGAAAATCAGTGAGGTGCTGATTTCAGACTTTTCAGACATCCTGCATCACTCTGCCGTATCAATCAACATGGTTGCTTCACTTTATCATTACTGGATCTTCAACTTTTCCACTAAAGACGGACTCAGATCAGAATGACTGATCATTTTTGTCAAAGACAAAATACTAATTTTTCAATTATTTAAATAGGTGGCAAAGTAAGTTAGTGTTTATTATGTTCTCCTCTCAGCAGTGGGAATCAACGTTAGAATTCCATCTAGGTAGAGTTTCCATGTTCTCCAGTTTCCTCCCACAATCCAAAAACATGGATTCAAAGTCAATTGGCTGCTATAAATTGCCCCATATAGTAGTACGTGTGTGTACCCAGCAATTGATTGACATCCTGTCCTGGGTGTATCTGCCCAGCGACTGAAACGTTCCCCACTGGATGGGCATGGGGAACCCTTGGTGTGAGTAGAGGATTAAGTGGAAGACAAATTATTTAAATAGCTTGTAATAAACTTGATTATAGATCCAGGAACAACAAGCTGTTTAGCAGAATTATTTTTTAAACTACTCAGAGGGGTTTGGTTTAAAAGGCTTGAACACTGTTTCTGTTGCTAATTTAAAACATTCGTTACAATTCCATACCTCCACTCAGCAGCCACATAATGAGGTACACTTACACTCATTGTCCATATTGGCATTTCCACTTATTTGTAGTTCTATAATTACAGAGTGTTTAAATTTGCATCCTTACATACTCTGTAAGGGGCGGCATGGTGGGTTAGTGATTAGCACGTTCTCCTCTCAGCGCTAGGGATTACCGATTCGAATCCCAATCTGGGTAGAGTTTCCATGTTCTCCCTGTGTCCGAGTGGGTTTCCTCCGGGTTCTCAGGTTTCCTCCCACAGTCCAAAAACATGGTAAAGAGAATTCTCCAAATTGCCCCATATATGTTTGTGTGTGTGTCTGTGTGAGTGTGTGCCCAGTAATATATTGGCGTTCTGTCCTGGGTGTATCTGCCTAGAGCCCAAAACATTCTCCTCTAGCTGGGCATGGGGAACCATGGGGGAATTTGTTGTGACAATGAGCAGCATGATTTTAGACCATCAGTGCTCACAGGACACCACCTACTGGATGCTGGTGGCTGGCCATTTTTGGTTGATGGACTATTCTCCACCCAACAGTGTTACATAGGTGTTTACTTATTCCGATTACACTGCTGTGTCTGATCACCACCATGTTAGTGTCAGCGCCATGCTGTGAATGAGTCACCACCCAAAATGATGAAGTAGTGAGTCTTAACCATTTGTCCTTACCATTTACAATGGAGTAAAGGAGGCTAGCATCCATACACCCATTAATTTCAGCTTTATCCTCTACTGGGGGGGGGGGGTTCCCCATGCACATCCAGGGGAGAACAGTTCAGGCACTGGGCAGACAGGACACATATATCACTGCACACACTCACTCACACAGACACACTCTATATGGGGCAATTTGGACAATTCAGTTGACCTTCATCCATGTTTTTGGACTGTGGGAGGAAAACGGAGAACCAGTAAGAAACCCACGCGGACATCATGGAAACTCCACCCAGATTGAGATTCCAACCAGGAATCTTTAGCGCTGAGAGGAGAACATGCTCACCGTGCCACCCAGGCGGATAACAAAGTAAACATTCATTTATTCATTATCTCCCCCTTATTCTCTAGTAAGGTCGCGGTGGGGTTCCCCATGCCCATCCAGGGAAGAACGTCTCGGGCGCTGGGCAGATACACCCAGGACAGGGCGCCAATCCATCGCTGGGCACACACTCACTCACACACACACACACACACACACACACACACACACTCTATAGAAGGGCAATTTTGAGAATTCAATTAACTTGATCCATGTTTTTGGACTGTGGGAGGAAACCGGAGAACCCGGAGGAAACCCACGTGGACACGGGGAGAACATGGAAACTCCACCCAGATGGGGATTTGAACCGGGAATCTCTAGCGCTGAGAGGCGAACGTGCTGACCACTAAGCCACCGTGTGGCCGAAAGGTAAAAATTAATTAATTAATTAATTAATTAATTAATTAATTAATTAATCAGTTAATTAATTAATTAAACCAAAAATAACAGATGTAATAGAACTACAAAATGTGTAGAGTGTACACAAAATGTAGCTCAATAAATATACCATAATGTGTATATAGTAACATTTAATAATGTAAATCATTGGTATTAAAGAATAAAATTTGTACTGTTAAATAGAAAAGCGTCAAACCTTTAAGGAAACAATAAATATTAAAACATTAAAGAGTGAAAATGTTAAACATTGAGTTTCACAGCTACAGGTTGACTGGAATTGTGCCAAAACAAAATATATCAATACAAACAGTTTAAAGTCGTGTGTAAAGTCAAGGGGAGTGAAAGTCAGTGTTACAAAAAGATGAAAAAAGCTTCTGTTTGGGTAAAGAAACGCTTTTCTAATCCCCGGGCTGGCGTGCTGCGTGTGTCCGCGTTCGGAGCGTCACACGCCGGCGTCCTCACTTCCTGAATCCGCGCTCGCTCCGGTTCTCCCGATGACGTTCAGAGACGATCAAATGAAATAAAAGCTCGATAAAGAAAACAAACAGAGAGCATGTCGACGAGGTGAAGTGGAGGAGCTTACCTTGAAACGCATGGAAAGCCGGTGTTAACCCGAGTGTGTCTGTTAGTGTTTGGAGTTGAGGGTGTTTAAAACACAGAGGGGGAATTTAAATGAGATGTAAGAGGCTGTGAAGTGAAAACAAGGCGTGTATTCTGCCCCATGTCCCTTAAAAGACAAGGAACCGACGCTTTTGGGAGGATATAAGTGACATTTTAAATGTAGGAGGTGCACATGGGTAATGCTGAATACATACCATTATATGTTATGAATATGAACACACATATACAGGTGTGGCTGGTGCCGGGGGCGGGGGGGGGTTCCATGCCCATCCAGGGGAGAACGTTTTGGGCGCTGGGCAGATACACCCAGGACAGGACACCAATCTATCACTGGACACACACTCACTGACACAGACATACTCTATATGGGGCAATCTGAAGAATTCAATTGACCTTGATCCATGTTTTTGGACTGTGGGAGGAAACCGGAGAACCCGGGGGAAACCCATGCGGACACGGGGAGAACATGGAAACTCCACCCAGAATGGGATTCGAACCTGGAATCCCTAGAGCTGAGAGGAGAACATGCTAACGACCAAGCCACCGTGCCAACCGGATGAGGAGGCTAATGCTCTTGTAGGTTAACAATACTTCTACCTCCATCCATTCATCCATTATATTTCACTATATCCTCTACGTGGATTGCGGGGGGGGGGGGGGGGTCGGGATGGTTCCCCATGCCCATCCAGGGGAGAACGTTTCAGGTGATGGGCAGATACACCCAGGACAGGGTGCAAATCTATTGCTGGGCTCACTTACTCACACACACACATTCTATTTGTGGCAATTTGGAGAATTCAGTTGACCTTGATCAATGTTTTTGGACTGTGGGAGGAAACTGGAGAACCCGGAGACATCCCACGCCGACACAAGGAGAAGATGGAAACTCCATCCGGATTGCGATTCCATTCTCATTTCATTTTCTCATTATCTTATCTCATTTATTATCTTCCACTTAATCCTCTACTGGGGGGGGGGGAGTAGAATGTTTCGAGCGCCGGGCAGATATACCCAGAACAGGTCGCGAATCTGTCCCTGGGCACACCCACTCACACAAACACTCATACAAACAGACTCTATATGGGGCAATTAGAGCACTCAGTTTACCTTGAATCCATGTTTTTGGACTGTGGAAGAAAACCGGAGAACCCGGAGGAAACCCCAACGGACATGGGGAGAACATGGAAAGTCCATCCAGATTGAGATTCAAACCTGGGACCCCAGCGCTGAGAGGAGAACATGCTAATCACCAGGCTACCGTGCCACCGAAATTTCTGACTTGGTAAGAACGCCTGGTACGTTTTCTTCATATGGTGTAAATATGCTTGTTTTAAATTTACTGGATGAAGTGAAACTCAGCAAAAATATGAACATTTCATTCACATGATTAGAATTTAGGGGTTTTGATTTATTGTCATTATTATTCATAATTATGCAAAACAATTCTGATTTGCAAGAAAGGCAGTGTGTTTGGAGAAACGGCAGGGAAGACGCCTACAGCAATGTTGATGAGATCTCTGGAGTAAAGAGAAAAAGGGGGAACTCAGGACTGTGGAATGGTTTTTTTGGTACGTCTGAAAGTCACAGACAGACATAAGACAAAATCATTCTCAGGGCACTCGGTTACCACAGCGGGATCCTCCGGGAACCTTATCCTGGGCTACAGTGATAAGCCATAACTGACTTTGGAACAGCAGGATGTCCTTTAGCTTCCAGCTGGGAGTGTTTTAGTGCAGAAGTGCTGATAAAGAGTAAAGATGCCTTTAGTTATTTCACATCCTTTCATTCATTCATTATCTCCTGCTTTATCCTCTATTAGGGTCGCGGTGGGGTTCCCCATGCCCATCCAGGGGAGAACGTCTCGGGCGCTGGGCAGATACACCCAGGACAGGGCGCCAATCCATCACTGGGCACACACTCACTCACACAGACACACACTATAGGGGCAATTTTTGAGAATTCAATGAACTTGTTCCATGTTTTTGGACTGTGGGAGGAAACCGGAGAACCAGGAGGAAACCCACGCAGACACGGGGAGAACATGGAAACTCCACCCAGATGGGGATTCGAACCGGGAATCCCTAGTGCTGAGAGGAGAACATGCTAACCACTAAGCCACCGTGCCGCCTTATTTCACATCACTGTGTTTAAATGGGGCGGCACGGTGGCCACGTGGTTAGCAGATTCGCCTCTCATGCTGGGGATCCGGGTTCCAAACCCGATCTGGGTGGAGTTTCTATGTTCTCCCCGTGTTCAGTGGGTTTTCTTCAGGTTTCCTCAGACAATCCAAAAAGTGGATCCATGGTACATTGGTTGCTCTAAATTGCCAATTGCCCCAATATAGTGTGTCCATCCATAAATTACCTTCCGCTTTATCCTCTATTAGGATCGTGAAGGGGTTTCCCATGCCCATCTAGGGGAGAAAGTTTCGGACGCTGGGCAGATACACCCAGCACAGGGCGCCAATCTATCACTGGGGACTCACTCACACACACACACACACACTCTATATGGGGCAATTTAGAGAACTCTATTGACCTTGATCCATGTTTTTGGACCGTGGGAGGAAACCGGAGAACCCGGAGGAAACCCACGCAGACACAGGGAGAACATGGAAACTCCACCCAGATGGGGATTCGAACCAGGACTCCCTAGTGCTGAGAGGAGAACTTGCTAAACCACTAACCCACCATGCCACCCTCATTAATATATGTCCTGCATTTTAAAAAAACATCTTGAATATCGGCAAATTATTTAATTGTAAGGATTGTGTATAAGCATTTATGCGTTTATATTACTAACAACTACTGCAAATGTGAATGAAAAGTTAAGATGCTGGGGAAGTTGGTGTAATATTTAACTTTATATAAATATAGGCGGCACGGTGGCTTAGTGGTTGGCATGTTCTCCTCTCAGCACTAGGGATTCCCGGTTCGAATCCCCATCTGGGTGGAGTTTCCATGTTCTCCCCGTGTCTGCGTGGGTTTCCTCCGGGTTCTCCGGTTTCCTCCCACAGTCCAAAAACATGGATCAAGTCAATTGAATTCTCAAAAAATTGCCCCATATAGAGTGTGTCTGTGTGAGTGAGTGGGTGCCCAGCGATGGATTGGCGCCCTGTCCTGGGTCTATCTGCCCAGCGCCCGAGATGTTCTCCCCTGGATGGACATGGGGAACCCCACCACGACCCTAATAGAGGATAAGCGGGAGATAATGAATGAATATATATATATATATATATAGGGCGGCACGGTGGCTTAGTGGTTTAGCATGTTCTCCTCTCAGCACTAGGGATTCCCGGTTCGAATCCCCATCTGGGTGGAGTTTCCATGTTCTCCCCGTGTCCACGTGGGTTTCCTCCAGGTTCTCTGGTTTCCTCCCACAGTCCAAAAAACATGGATCAAGTCAATTGAGTTCTCCAAAATTGCCCCATGTAGAGTGTGTTTGAGTGAGTGAGTGTGTGCCCAGCGATTGATTGGCGTCCTGTCCTGGGTCTATCTGCCCAGCGCACAAGACGTTCTCCCCTGGATGGGCATGGGGAACCCCACCGCGACCCTAATAGAGGATAAAGCGGGAGATAATGAATGAATGAATGAACAACTGGAAAACTATATGTGAGTCTATTAGGGGGCTCATCCAGAGGAGAACGTCTGGGAAGATACAGCCAGGACATGCTGCCAATCTATTGCTGGGCACACACTCACTCACACAGACACACACATACTGACTATATAGAGGCAATTTAAAGCAGTCAATTGACCTTAAATTCGTATTTTTGGACTGTGGGAGGAATTCGGAGAACCTGGAAGAAATATTTATAGATAATATATATACTACACACATTTATTGCTGTACTTTATTGTTGTTTTCATTTTGCTTTTAAAGAAGCCCTTAGTGTTAATAATTTATTTTATTTCTTCTTTTTTTATTACATCAATAACAAAATTATAATAGTAATCAATTACTCAATGGTGATGGTCAATGGGAACAACTGCAATCCTCCCCCCCCCCCAGGGATGACTATACTGACAGTATTTTGATACTGATCGATGAGTTGAATTGATTGATTATTGATTGGCAGCACTAGCTAGAGAGGGATTTTCACTCGTGCAGTTGTTACTAAGGGTCAGTGTAGCAAGTGGGAATGTCATACACCTCAGAGCAAATAAAAAAAACTCAGACCCCAGACCCCTATCTCGACCACAGACCCCAGAATAGGAACCGCTGTACTAGCAGACCTTTTTTTACGTTCTTCGGTTTCATCCCACAGTCCGAAAAACAAGGGTTTCTGGTAAAGTGGCTGCTCTAAATTGCCCCAGTATAGTGTGTGTGAGTAAGCGTGTGCCCAGCGATGCATTGCTGTCCTGTATCTGCCCAGCGGTATATCATCACAGCGCCTGAAACGTTCTCCCCTGGATGGGCATAAGGAACCTATGACCCTAGTAGAGGATTGAGCAGAAGATAATAGATTGATGGAGGGCGGCACGGTGGCTTAGTGGTTAGCATGTTCTCCTCTCAGTGTTTCCATGTTCTCCCCGTGTCCACGTGGGTTTCCTCCGGGTTCTCCGGTTTCCTCCCACAGTCCCACAGTCATTCTCCAAAATTGCCCCATATAGAGTGTGTCTGTGTGAGTGAGTGAGTGCCCAGCAATGGATTGTTGTCCTGTCCAAGGTCTATCTGCCCAGCGCCTGAAACTTTCTCCCCTGGATGGGCATGGGGAACCCTCCCCCCCCCACGACTCTAATAGAGGATAAAGCGGGAGATAAAGAATGGATGGATGGAATTATTATCTTTCGCTTTATCCTCTATTAGGGTCGTGGGGGGGTTCCCCATGCCCATCCAGGGGTGAACGTTTCGGGCACTGGGCAGATACACCCAGGACAGAGCGCCAATCTATCAATGAGCACACACTTACTCACACAGACACACTCTATATGGGGCATTTTAAAGCATTCTATTTACCTTGAATCCATGTTTTTGGATTGTGAAGGAAACCGGAGAACCCGTAGGAAACCTATATGGAGAACTTGAACTTGAAAACTCCACCCAGATTCAAACCAGCGCTGAGAGGAGAACGTGTCGCCCTCTATCATTAATAAGTTCCATTATTTCACCAATAGGGCGGCACGGGGACTTAGTGGTTAGCCTTAGTCTCGGCATATTTAGTCTCCATCCCTCAACAAAAACATGTGCACAAACATAACCACCTTGGCGACCTCACCAAGAACATGTCCGAAAACCCCCGTCAAACCACAGGACAGTGATGTATTACAACAACCCAGCTTCCGCTCATTGGGGACCAAAGTTTGTCAAAATGATGCAACATCGTCAGTGTCTGAACCACGTTTCGGTCATGTACACGCGCACGATTGTTAAAACAGGAAGACGCGGAGGAAGTTGAGTGAAACGGAGGGTTTAACGGAATGTGAAATGTGACATTAAAGGAAGGACAACTGCATCTGAGGGACGTCCATGTCTGAACGAGTGCGGTGGAGCTCAGCAGGCCGGAGTGCTTGTGCCTCGCCGTGCTGATCCCATGACGAAGGCGACCTTCTTCAAACTCGCCATCCTCATCTTCCTTGCTTTCATCGTCTGCCTGCCAGAGTTCTTCCCCTCAGAGACAGGTGATGCACATTTCTGTGGGGGTGTGTGTGTGGGGGGGGGGGTGAGGGTGGTTGTTTGTGTGATTAAAAGACCACAAGTTGCTTGTAGAGCACATGTGTAAGCCACCTTAAGCCACAGCTGTGCTACAGATCTGCATCGGTCCTCAAATGTCTTACAGAGTTAAGTACCAGTTACCATAACTACCAATATTTTACTAATTACTGACTTGGTTAGTTGAAATTAGTTTAGCATGATTGTGCTTTGGTGGGGCTGTCTGTGCGCGTTTTCTTCGGATTCTGGTTTCCTCTCAGATTCAATGTAAATGCTCCAAATTGCCCCATATGGTGTGTGTTTGTGTGTGAGTGTGTGTGCCCACTGATAGATTGGCGCCCTGCCCTGCGCCCGAAATGTTCTCCCCTGGATGGGGATGGGGAACCTCCCTGTGATCCTAGTAGAGGATAAAGCGGAAGATAATGGATGGATGAATATATATGCCTCAGTGCGGGCTTAGTGGTTAGCATGTTCTCCTCTCAGCGCTGAGGATCCAGGTTTGAATCCCGATCTGGGTGGAGTTTCCATGTTCTCCCCGTGTCTTCCCCGTGGGTTTCCTCCTGGTTCTCCGGTTTCCTCCCACCGTCCAAAAACATGGATCAAGGTGAATTGAATTCTCAAAATTGCCCCATATAGAGTGTGTTTGTGTAAATGAGTGTGTGTCCAGTGATAGATTGGTGTCCTGTCCTGGGTGTATCTGCCCAGCACGTTCTCCCCTGGATGGGCATGGAGAAACCCCCGTGAACCATCCATCGCTAGGCACACACTCACTCACACAAACACACACTCTATATGGGGCAAAACAAAGATAAATTGGCTGCTTTCAATTGCCCCATCTAAATTGCCCCTATATACTGCTTGTGTTAGTGAGTGAGTGTGTACCCAGTGATAGATTGGTGTCCTGTCCTGGGTGTATCTGCCCAGCGCCCGAAATGTTCTCCCCTGTATGGGCATGGGGACATGTTCGAATCCCCATCTGGGGGGAGTTTCCATGTTCGCCCCGTGTCCACATGGGTTTCCTCTGGGTTCTCTGGTTTCCTCCCACAGTCCAAAAACATGGATCAAGGTCAATTGAGTTCTCCAAATTGCCCCATATAGAGGGTGTCTGTGTGAGTGAGTGTGTGTTCAGTGATAGATTGGTGTCCTGTCCTGGGTCTATCTGCCCAGTGCCCGAAACTTTCTCCCCTGGATGGGCATGAGGAACCCCCCCGCGACCCTAATAGAGGATAAAGGGGAAGATAATGGATGGAAATATGTTAGACATCTGTATATTTTCTGTCTTGTGATATTCTGATGGTGTATACATGTTAGACTTTGTGCGTGTATGATGTTAATATAGTACCCGTTCTAGTTTTTTAACATGAACACTTTCCTTTGTGTCTTTTATCTGAGCAGCGTTGCATATCCACTTCCTCTGCACACCGTTTGATCCGTGTGACGCTCTAAACTGGTGTTTACCTGAGGAGGGAGCTATCCCTCAGTCCCACTGCAATGCAAGTGAAGCACCAAAGAATGCAACCAATCAGGACGCAGCAGGGAAGGACTGGTTTATGTGTCAGACTCAGGATGACCTGGAGAGTCTTACTTCCAATGCCTCAGTTTCAGGTGAGACATGTTGACCAGGTTTACTACATGAGCATTGTTTGTATTTTCACCTTTAAAAAAATAGTGGCTCCTTTATTCCTACATTACATTACATTGGGTCATTTAGCAGACCAAATCCAAAGCGGGGCGGCACGGTGGCTTAGTGGTCGGCATGTTCTCCTCTCAGCACTAGGGATTCCCGGTTCGAATCCCCATCTGGGTGGAGTTTCCATGTTCTCCCAGTGTCTGCGTGGGTTTCCTCCGGGTTCTCCGGTTTCCTCCCACAGTCCAAAAACATGGATCAAGTTAATTGAATTCTCTAAATTGCCCCGTTTAGAGTGTGTCTGTGTGAGTGAGTGTGTGCCCAGCGATGGATTGGTGTCCTGTCCTGGGTGTATCTGCACAGCGCCCGAGACGTTCTCCCCTGGATGGGCATGGGGAACCCCACCACGACCCTAATAGAGGATAAAGCGGGAGATAATGGCTGAATGAATGAATCCAAAGCGACTTACAAGGTGAGCACAGGGTTAATCACAACATCCCTGGAGCAATGAGGGTTAAGGGTCTTGCTCATGGACCCACACTGGTAACTTCAGTGGACCTGGGATTTGAACCCCCAACCTTCAGATTGACAGCCCAACATCCTAACCACTGAGCTACCACGCCCCCAGTTGCTCAATTCCTCAGTTGCTGTTGCTATGGTAACAGTAAATGGCATTAAAGAAAGGGTCAAAAGTACCATAAACCGCTGGAGAATCACACGGTGATTTAGTGATTGGCATGTTCTCCTCTCAGCACTAGAAATTCCCTGTCCGAATCCCAATCTGGGTGGAGTTTCCATGTTCTCCCCGTGTCCGCGTGGGTTTCCTCCGGGTTCTCCGGTTTCCTCCCACAGTCCAAAAACATGGATTCAAGGTGAAGTGGCTGCTCTAAATGACCCCCGCAGAGGATTAAGTGAAAGATAATGAGAAATCCTGGGTTTGTTTTTGTATAGCAAATTCGAATATACTTTTTAATCACATATAACGAATGTTTGAAGTGACCTGCATCATGTTCTGATTTCTCGTGATAAGAAACAATGCTATTTCTGTTCTGAACTGGTAGGTTACCACATACATCCTGCTACACATGTCATCATCATCAGAAGAGGAAATGAAATTGAGAGAACAAAGGATTTCTATACTGTATGTTTGTCTTAATAATATTTGTATCTTTTTTAAATGGTTTTTAGGAGACGTGGGGGTCGTGCTGAGCCTTCAGAACACTGACCTGCCTCTGAAGAACATCACTGTGCCGGCGTTCTTTAACCACAGTGAATGTTCTATTGAAACAAGACACAACATCACTCTTTATAGCTGCTGCAAGAACAAGACGGAACTAAAGAAAGACTTATTGACCCCTCCACTCAAAGAATCAGCCTCGGGTTTGAAGCATCCGTCAAACAGGAGCTCCTGGATTCTTTACCTTCAGGACATTTCAGAGCTTCCAGTTCTTTCAGGTGAACTTCCTTTGCTTTTTGCTGCTTTAATTAGATTGATTCCTATTGAGGGCAGCACGGTGGCTTAGTGGTTAGCATGTTCTCCTCTCTGGGGATCCAGGTTCGAATCCCAATCTGGGTGGAGTTTCCAAGTTCTCCTCATGTCCATGTGGGTTTCCTCCGAGTTCTCCGGTTTCCTCCCACAGTCCAAAAACATGGATCAAGGTCAATTGAATTCTCCAGATTGCCCCAAATAGAGTGTGTTTGTGTGTAAGAGTAAGTGTGTGTCCAGTGATTGGCGTCCTGTCATGGGTGTATCTGTGGATACACCCAAGGGGTGTATCCACAGGGGCGGCTGTGGAGGGAAACCAAAAAATATGGTGGACACGGGAAGAACATAGAAACTCCAGCCAGATTGCGATTCAAACCTGGATCCCCATCGCTGAGAGGAGAACATGCTAATCACTAAACACTGCACCATCTTTAATTAAATACATCCATTCATCTATTATCCTCCACTTTATCCTCTATTAGAGTCGTGGGGGAGTTCCGGGTGCCGGGCAGATAGACCCAGGACAGGACCAATCTATCACTGAGCACACACTCACTCACACAGACACACACTCTATATGGGGCAATTTGGAGAACTCACTGGACCTTGATCCATGTTTTTGGACTGTGGGAGGAAACCGGAGAATGAGGAGGAAACCCACACTGACACGGAGAGCACATGGAAACTCTACCCAGATTGGGATTCGAACCGTAGCGCTGAGAGGAGAACATGCTAAGCCACTGTGCCGCCCCAATTAAATACATAATATCATAAAATACATAGATTGGTGTCCTGTCCTGGGTGTATCTGCCCAGCACCTGAAACATTCTCCTCTGTATGGGCATGGGCATGGCCAACCCCCCCCCCCCCGACCCTAATAGAGTATAAAGCCGAAGATAATAGATGGATGGACATAAAATTCAAAAATCTCATCTTATCTTATTATTTTGTGCTTAGTCCTTTACTAATATCATGCCCATCCTGGAGAAAAAGTTTTGAGAGGACAGGGTGCCAATCGAGTGGCACGGTGGCTTAGTGGTTAGCATGTTCTCCTCTCAGCACTAGGGATAGAGGATAAAGCAGGAGATAATGGATGAATGAATGAAAGGGTGCCAATCGTTGGGCACACATTCACGCATGCTAAATAGGGGCGATTTTAGAGCAGCCAATTTACCTTGAATGTACCTCGGCCAGGCTGCATTTAGAGAATGATGAGGACTGAAGTCCCAGAGTTGACCCGTCAGCCACTTTTAAGTCCACTCTGAGCGTTCTTTTATTAAGAAAATGTGGCTCAGAGTTCCAAAAAAAATCCTAAGTGACTCTTTTTAGATGCGGCTCCAGATTTCCGATACTAAACCACGCCTTCTGTCTCCTCTGTCTCCTCCCGGCCTCATTTCCCTCCTTGTAAATCGAATGGAAAGGTTTGCAGAGGTCATGTTTCATCCCATCTATCGATTTTGGCAGAGCCTGACGGCCCGGGCTTCACGGCTCCGTGCTCTGCCGCTGCTGGAATTTATTGCTGCAATACGTCCCTCTAATCTGCTGAGACCCGGCCTGCCGCACAGCCACAAATCCTTCAAAGCTAACTGAGTCCGCTGGGAGCAGCGTGACCAGACGGTGATGACATTTCTATTTCTGACAGGAGTTAATTAAGAAACGAATTAATAAGCGGGCGGCACGGTGGCTTAGTGGTTAGCATGTTCTCCTCTCAGCGCTAGGGATTCCCGATTTGAGTTTCCATGTTCTCCCCGTGTCCGCGTCGGTTCCTCCGGGTTCTCCGGTTTCCTCCCACAGTCCAAAAACATGGATCAAGGTCGATTGAATTCTCCAAATTGCCCCATATAGAGTGTGTTTGTGTGAGTGAGTGTGTGCCCAGCGATGGATTGTTGTCTTGTCCTGGGTCTATCTGCCCAGCGCCTGAAACGTTCTCCCCTGGATGGGCATGGAGAACCCCACCGCGACCCTAATAGAAAATAAAGCAGGGGGTTGCTCCCACAGTCCAAAAACATGGATCAAGGTCAATTGAATTCTCCAAATTGCCCCATATAAAGTGTCTGTGTGTGTGTGTGTGTGTGTGTGAATGAAAAGATGACTTTTCATTTCCATTGCTGGGCATAGCATGCCCGCTCAGCGCTGGGGATCCAGGTTCAAATCCTGGGTGGAGTTTTCATGTTCTCCCCGTGTCCAGTTTCCTTCCACAGTCCAAAAAACATGGATCAAGGTCAATGGAATGCTCTAAATTGCCCCATATAGAGTGTGTCTGTGTGAAAGAATGTGTGCCCAGAGATAGATTGGCGTCCTGTCCTGGGTCTATCTGCCCAGCACCCGAGACGTTCTCCCCTGGATGTACATGGGGAACCCCCCCGTGACCCTAGTAGAGGATGAAGTAGAAGATGATGGATGGATGGAAGGAATTGATAAGCAAATCCCTGTCTCTGACCTCTGTTGCTAGTGAGGTGGTGGAGTGTCAGTGCCATTGCGTGGTGGATCCTGGTATTCGCCGTGCTCTTCTTGGTCTTCCTCGGCATCGGACACCAGGTCCAGAACTGCTTCCAAAGTAGGTCATCTCATTTTCTCTGGTTAGGATGAAGCTGTGATGACACGTGTGTTTACATAACATCTCTGTTTCTAGAAAAGAAAATGATGGTTCCAGCAAATATCCATCAGCCAATCGGATTCTCCAAACGCAAAGTGAAATGTGAGTCTCACCACTCATCTTATTATCTTCCCCATGCCCATCCAGGGGACAACGTTTCGGGCGCTGGGTGTATTGCACACACTCACTCACTTACTCACGCAGATGCACACACACTATGTATAGGGGCAATTTAGAGCAGCCAAGTCACCTTGAATCCATGTTTTTGAACCGTGGGAGGAAACTGGAGAACCCAGAGGAAACCCACATAGACACGGGGAGAACATGGAAACTCCACCCAGATTGTGATTCAAACCTGGGTTCTAGGGCTGAGAGGCGAACATGCTAATCACTAAGCCACCGTGCCGCCCCCGGTACCTGAACCATGGCTTCCCCATGCCCATCCAGGGGAGAATGTTTCAGACGCTGGGCAGATACACTCAGGACAGAACGCCAATCATTCTCATAAAATATATGGGGCAATTAAGAGCATTCAATTTACCTTGAATCCATGTGTCCATGACTGAGGGAGGAAACCCACGCAGACAGAATATGAAAACTCTATCCAAATTGGGATCCAAACCTGGATCCCGAGTGCTGAGAGGCGGTCCAAAAAACATGGATCAAGTTTGATTGAATTCTCCAAATTGCCCCATATAGAGTGTGTGTGTGTGTGTGAGAGTGTCTGTCCAGTGATAGATTAGTGGGGAACCTCCCTTTGACCCTAATAGAGGATAAAGCAGAACATAATGGATGGATGAATAATACTACTACTAATAATTCATTCATTCATTCATTATCTCCCGCTTTATCCTCTACTAGGGTCTTGGGGGGGGTTCCCCATGCCCATCCAGGGGAGAACGTCTCGGGCGCTGGGCAGATACACCCAGGACAGGGCGCCAATCTATCACTGGGAACACACTCACTCACACAAACACACTCTATATGGGGCAATTTGGAGAATTCAATTGACTTGATCCATGTTTTTGGACTGTGGGAGGAAACCGGAGAACCCGGAGGAAACCCACGCGGACACGGGTAGAACATGGAAACTCCACCCAGATGGGGATTCAAACCGGAAATCCCTGGTGCTGAGAGGAGAACATGCTAACCACTAAGACCCCGTGCCACTACTACTACTACTAATAATAATACTAATAATAATTTGTTAAAAGGCAGCACGGTGGCTTAGTGGTTGGCATGTTCTCCTCTCAGCACTAGGGATTCCCGGTTCGAATCCCCATCTGGGTTGAGTTTCCATGTTCTCCCCGTGTCTGCGTGGGTTTCCTCCGGTTTCCTCCCACAGTCCAAAAAACATGGATCAAGGTCAATTAAGTTCTCCAAATTGCCCTATATATGCCCAGCGCCCGAAACGTTCTCCCCTGGATGGGCATGGGGAACGCTAATAGAGGATAAAGCAGAAGATAATGGATGGATGAATGCTGACATAATTTCCTGTTGTTGTCTTTTAGCTTTGGGGGATTTACCTGGTTCGATTTCGCTGTTCAGCGCAGAAGGTAAAGGTGCACGTGCATATCAGCTGCTATTTACTGATGTGTGTGTGTGTGTGTGTGTGTGTGTGTGTGTGTGTGTGTCCTGGTTCTGAAGACCTGTCTGCACACAAATGAAACGTAGAGCCTTCGCTCTCTCCCACTGGGCATCGTGCAGCTCTCTGAACCAGGGATGAAAACCTCCTCATATAAATAAATAACCAGAGCTAACTTCAAGATCGACATAAAAGCAATCCCCTGCAGTTGCACTCTGAACAAACCGGAGTTTTGGAGAACAAAGGTTCTCCAGGACGTTCTGTGGTGCAGCTCGGAGAACTGACAGCCTTTAAATTGTCTGTCTGCAGATGAAGAACTCTACTTCGAGAAGATCCCAACCGGTCACACACAAGGTGAGCACCAGACATCGGGGAGTTTTCCTGAGTAACCATTTCCTTTTTCCAACACAAACTGGGTTTTTATTCTAATGATCCTCGGCTGCTTTGAAGTCTGGATCCGGACCACTCGCCCGGCCCCTGACTTTGATCTCATGGATCTCGGGATTTCATTCAGAAATGGCTGGTGTCGCATCAGGTTTGAGGCTGGAAGTGATGCTCAGCGGAAAGCGTTGATGGTGGCGACCTAATTCAGAAGCCATCAGCTCTGCGGCTCTTGTTAGACCCACACTCGAGCTCTGCCTCGCTCTCGCGTGGCTTAAACTGAGTGACTCTGACGGCATGCGGGCCGCGGTCGCCTGCCGAGCTCAATTATTCAACTCCTGACCTGGTTGCGGCATTGGCTTGGAAGGAAATATATTGTCTTGAAAGCACTTGTTGATCAGATTTCGAGTCTCACTCGACACAGACTAATAATAATAATGATAATAATAATAATAATGATAATAATAATAATAATAAATAATCCATCCATCCATCATCTTCCGCTTTATGCTCTACTAGGGTCGGGGGGGTTCCCCATGCCCATCCAGGGGAGAATGTTTCGGGCGCTGGGCAGATACACCCAGGACAGGACACCAATCTATCACTGGACACACACTCACTCACACAGACACACACACTCTATATGGGGCAATTTGGAGAACTCAATTCACCTTGATCCATGTTTTTGGACTGTGGGAGGAAACCGGAGAACCCGGAGGAAACCCACGCAAACACGAGGAGAACATGGAAACTCCACCCAGATTCGGATTCGAACCGGGAATCCCTAGTGCTGAGAGGAGAACATGCTAAACCACTAAGCCACCGTGCCGCCCAAATAATAAAAAATACATCCATCCATTATCTCCCGCTTTATCCTCTATTAGGGTCGTGGGGGGGGGGGGTTCCCCATGCCCATCCAGGGGAGAATGTCTCGTGCGCTGGGCAGATAGACCCAGGACAGGAC
>JAFMOD010001325.1:4014-14455 GCA_019802435.1 Corydoras maculifer | reverse complement strand
GTCTGCGTGGGTTTCCTCCGGGTTCTCCGGTTTCCTCCCACAGTCCAAAAACATGGATCAAGTTAATTGAATTCTCAAAATTGCCCCATATAGAGTGTGTCTGTGTGAGTGAGTGTGTGCCCAGCGATGGATTGGCGCCCTGTCCTGGGTGTATCTGCCCAGCGCCCGAGACGTTCTCCCCTGGATGGGCATGGGGAACCCCACCGCGACCCTAATAGAGGATAAAGCGGGAGATAATGGATGGATTATTATTATTATTATTATTATCTATCCATCCATTATCCTCCACTTTATCCTCTATTAGGGTCGTGGTGGGGTTCCCCATGCCCATCCAGGGGAGAATGTCTCGGGCGCTGGGCAGATAGACCCAGGACAGGGTGCCAATCTATCACTGGACACAGACTCACTCACACAGACACACTCTATATGGGGCAATTTGGAGAATTCACTTGACCTTGATCCATGGTTTTAGACTGTGAGGGGAAACCGGAGAACCCGGAGGAAACCCACGTGGACATGGGGAGAATGGAAACTCCACCCAGATTGGGATTCGAACCGGAAATCCCTAGTGCTGAGAGGAGAACATGCTAAACCACTAAGCTACTGTTCCGCCCTAATTATTATTATTATTATTATTATTATTATTATTATTGATTATATTTTCACAGAGTCATTTTTTCCAGGGTTTAAATCAAGCTACATTAGAGGTAAGAACAGTTGGAATTTCATGATCTTCTTTTTAATTATACATTAATACTGTCTTTATCTACTCAGTCTAATACCTCTGTGTTTAATCAGGACTCTCCCCAATTTTTGAGATTTCTATGACAGGTATGATGAAGTTCAACTTATATTCATCCATCCATTATCTTCCACTTTATCATCTATTAGGGTCGTGGGGGGGTTCCCCATGCCCATCCAGGGGAAAATATTTGGGGCGCTGGGCAGATAGACCCAGGACAGGACACCAATCTATCACTAGGCACGCACTCACTTACACAGACACACTCTATATGGGGCAATTTGAAGAACTCAATTGACCTTGATCCATGTTTTTGGACTGTGGGAGGAAACTGGAGAACCCAGAGGAAACCCACGTGGACACGGGGAGAACATGGAAATTCCATCCAGATGGGGATTCGAACCAGATGGGGAATCCCTAGTGCTGAGAGGAGAACATGCTAATCACTAACCACTAAGCCACCGTGCCCATCCATCAAGTGTATAATACTTAATTCATTCATTCATTCATTATCTCCCGCTTTATCCTCTATTAGGGTTATGGGGGGGTTCCTCATGCCCATCCAGGGGAGAACGTTTCAGGCACTGGGCAGATAGACCCAGGACAGGGGGGCAATCTATCTCTGGGCACACACTCACTCACACAGACACACACTATATGGGGCAATTTTTTTTTGAGAACTCAATTGACTTGATCCATGTTTTTGGACTGTGGGAGGAAACCGGAGAACCTGAAGGAAACCCACGCAGACACGGGGAGAACATGGAAACTCCACCCAGATGGGGATTCGAACCGGGAATCCCTAGTGCTGAGAGGCGATTGTGCTAATCACTAAGACCCCGTGCCGCCCTAATACTTAATTAGTACTTTAAAAAGTTAAAAAGTTACAATATGATAATTTTTTATTGAATTTGGTCAGATTTGAACGGTTCAGTCGCGTTACATCTCTGTTCCATTTCAGACGTATCAGGAGAGGAAGATGAAGAGGACGCTGACGATGTGACCGCAGACACAGGTGAACAAACTCATTTATTAATTAACATGGGGTGACTCCACCCAGATAACGAAGTGGAATTAATGAAGGAATGAATGGATAACATTTCATTTACATTGTTGGGCACAGCATGTCCACTCAGCACTGAGGATCCAGGTTCGAATCCCAATCGCAATGGAGTTTCCATGTTCTCCCCGTGTCCGCGTGGGTTTCCTCCGGGTTCTCCAGTTTCCTCCCACAGTCCAAAAACATTTATTCAACGTCACTTGAATTCTCCAAATTGCCCCATATAGAGTGTGTCTGTGTGAGTGAGTGTGTGCCCAGCGATGGATTGGCATCCTGTCCTGGGTCTATCTGCCCAGCGCCCGAGACGTTCTCCCCTGGATGGGCATGGGGAACCCAACCGCGACCCTAATAGAGGATAAAGGATGGATGAATAAAATAGACAGCCATAGTTAAGTTCAAGTTATTTATTTATGTCACGCTTTTTACAACAGTACATTGTCACAAAGCAGCTTTACAGAATGAAAAGCCTTTAAACCCCCAAAAAGCAAACCGAAGAGACAGTGGCAAGAAAAAACTCCCTTTTATGTTGTTATTCAAGGAAGAAACCTTGGGAGGACCAAGACTCAGTGGGGGACTCCTCCTCCTTGAGCGGCCAGGCAGCAACAACAATGTAGGACACTAATGTACAGATATTAAACAAATAGAAAACTAACAACTGGAAAAGCGGAATGGTGGCTTAGTCGTTTAGCATGTTCTCCTCTCAGCACTAGGGTGTCCCGGTTCGAATCCCAATCTGGGTGGAGTTTCCATGTTCTCCCCGTGTCTGCGTGTGTTTCCTCCGGGTTCACCGGTTTCCTCCCACAGTCCAAAAACATGGGTCAAGTTAATTGAGTTCTACAAAATTGCCCCATATAGAGTGTGTCTGTGTGAGTGAATGTGTGCCCAGCGATGGATTGGCGCCCTGTCCTGGGTCTATCTGTCCAGCGCCCGAGACGTTCTCCCCTGGATGGGCATGGGGAACCCCACCGCGACCCTAATAGAGGATAAAGCAGGAGATAATGAATGAATGAATGAACAACTGGAAAACTATGTGAGTCCATTAGGGGGCGTCCTGCAGGACCGCCAGTCCAATTAATATTCAGGTTCCATCCAGTGTTCGTCAGCAGGGCGATGGATGAAGATCTCCAGGAAGCCGGTCACACCTCAAAAGAAACAGAACAGAAGAAGTTTAGGAAATGTGTGTTACCAGCAGCTATGTTTGCCATGGAGGGTGCACCACCTAAAAGACTCAAGACTGAGAAACGGCTTCATACCAGAAGAAGACTCCACCTAAATGAGTAGACACTCTCCATAAACACTGACATTATATCTTATCGCTGCTGTATTTCAGATTTTATTTTAATTTTTTTAAATTTCTATTACATTTTTATATTTACATTTTTATTACACACTGCTATATTTAATTTTTCATTCATTCATTATCTTCTGCTTTATCCTCTATTAGGGTCGTGGGGGGTTGCCCATCCAGGAGAGAACGTTTTGGGCACTGGGGGCAATACTGTATATATGGGGCAATATATAAAAAATATGGGGGCAATATATATGGGGCAGATACACCCAGGACAGGACATCAATCTATCACTGGACACACACACACACACATTCACACAAACTATATACTCAAACACACTCTATATGGGGCAATTTGGATAATTCAATTGATCCATGTTTTTAGACTGTGGGAGGAAACCCACACGGACACGGACAAAACATGGAAACTCCACCCAGATTAAGATTCGAACCAGGAATCCACAGTGCTGAGAGGAGAACATGCTAAACACTAAGCCATCATGGTCAACTTCCATCCATCCATTATCTTCTGATGTATCCTCCACTAGGGACGTGGCGGCGTTCTCCATGCCCATCCTGGGGAGAATGTTTCGAGCGCTGGGCAAAGACACCCAGGACAGGGCGCCAATCCATCACTGGACACACACTCACTCACACAGACACACTCTATATGGGGCAATTTGGAGAATTGATCCATGTTTTTGGACTGTGGGAGGAAACCGGAGTACCCGGAGGAAACCCACGCGGACGCGGGGAGAACATGGAAACTCTAATGCTAACCACTAAGCCAACGTGCCGCCCTTTTTCTAACGTGATATTTCAATTAAAACATTTTAAAATTCTACCGTTTGGGCTAAACTGGGTCCGTGAACCGGAATTTGGTTTACATTTCATGTACCGCATGTTACATTAATGACAAAGTCTCCTTAATAATGTTGAAAAGTATGAAACCACTTTTCACTATAAACCATGATGATGTCTCACAGGAAGAAAGGTGACTTTGGACATGCCCACCACGCCGGCATCCTCACACAACGATCACTTCAGTAAGTGACTGAAACTGTCCGGTCAGCTTCATTTTCATAGCAGCAGCATCACTGACAGCACTTTGATTCATTGTCATTGTTATTTTATTGTTATATGTGAGGGTGAGGTAGCTCAGTGTTTAGGGAGTAGGGCTGTCAATCTGAAGGTTGTGGGTTCAAATCCCAGGTCCACTGAAGTTACCAATGTGGGTCCTTGAGCTAGACCCTTAACCCTCATTGCTCCAGGGATGTTGTGATGAACCCTGTGTTCACCTTGTAAGTTGCTTTGGATAAAAGCGTCCAGTAAATGACCAAATGTAAATGTTTTTTAGCTTTCCTTCACCATCGTGGTCATCCTTCCACAGGGAACTGATATCAGTCGGCTGCGCAGACCTTCTCTGTGACATTATTATAACCTTGGAACTAATGGAATCCATGACACCGTGTGCAGCACATGTATGACGTGTGAAGGGGCAACGACCACTATATGATGTTTATAATGTCATGCTGTGTTACTGAACGTGGATCCTGTGGATAATGTACATGACACTGGATTCACGAATGATTTAAGGTGAATATGGAAGGTGGAGGGCGGCACGGTGGCTTGTTGGTTAGCACATTCGCCTCTCAGCACTAGGGATTCCTGGTTCGAATCCCCTCTGGGTGGAGTTTCCATGTTCTCCCCGTGTCCGCATGGGTTTCCTCCGGGTTCTTTGGTTTCCTCCCACTGTCCAAAAAACATGGATCAAGTCAATTGAGTTTTTCAAATTGCCCCATAAAGAGTGTGTGTGTGAGTGAGTGTGTGCCCAGCGATGGATTGGTGCCCTGTCCTGGGTCTATCTGCCCAGCGCCCGAAACGTTTTCCCCTGGATGGGCATGGGGAACCCCACCGCGCCCCTAACAGAGGATGAAGCGGGTGATAATGAATGAATGGAAGGTGGAAAGGGCTGAAAGGCATCACAACGTGGGTTTAGTGTCTTGGGGTCAATAATGGCGCTCTGGTCGCTGTGTGTGTGGAATTTTAAGCGTGTTATACATCGGTGTTCGGAGTGTACATACTAAACGTTCTCTTAAACAATTAAATGTGTGTTTGGTGTTTTGGGAGGATTATTATTATTATGTTTATTATAAGGGCGGCATGGTTGTTTAGTGTTCAGCATGTTCTCCTCTCAGCGCTAGGGATTCAGGGTCGAATCCCAATCTGGGTGGAGTTTCTATGTTCTCCCCGTGTCCACGTGGGTTTCCTCCGGGTTCTCCGGTTTCCTCCCACAGTCCAAAAACATGGATCAGGGTCAACTGAATTCTCCAAATTGCCCCATATAGAGTGTGTTTGTATGAGTGAGTGTGTGCCCAGTGATAGATTGGTGTCCTGTCCTGGGTCTATCTGCCCAGCGTCCGAGACGTTCTCCCCTGGATGGGCATGGGGAACCCCACCACGACCCTAATAGAGGATAAAGCGGAAGATAATGGATGGATTGATGTTCCTGTGTTATTATTTGTATGTTATTGTGTGATGTTATTATTATTATTATTATATGTGATCGAATAGTGGAAATAATTAATGGATCCCTTGCTGATTTTGTAAGTTTGCACATTGACAATGATATAAACAGTCTATAATTATTAGCATTGGGTTATTTTAACAGTGAGAGACAGCATATCAAAAAGAAATGCTGCAGTACACGCTGGTACCAAACATGCTCTTGTTTCATACTAGTGTGATGAACAAGTTGATGGAGAAGACGTAAAAAAAAAAAAAAGTGTATGTGAGAGAAACAGCCTTTAAGTATTTGGTGCCAATAAGACTGAGAAAAGTGATCCGCTTATATATATATATATATATATGTATGTATATGAATAAACAGCAGATATATGCTTCATGTGCTGAAGTGGAGGACCCTGGTTCCAAGCATTTAATAAACTGTAAAAAATAAATAGACTGATGAGTAAAAATCTGATGCTCTAGACTTCTAGGTGCGAAAGATTAAATGAATTATTTAAGTGTTATCTTGAATTTGTGATGAGGACTAAGATTAATTTATGGATTGTGCACAAAAATAAAGGCCTTATTAACAACACAGAGAGAGAGAATGAGAGAGAGACTCACACAGACTTGTGTGTGTGTGTATATATATATATATATATTTATTTCCCATTACCATATATATATATATATATATGTATATTTTTCATGTAATTATTACTATTTATTTACACACACACACACATACACACACATAATCTTTACTACTGAATTAATATAACTTGTATTTGTTTATTTATTCCTGTATTTTATCTGTATATAATACGCTTTGACTATGAATGTAAACATTTGTCATGTTAATAAAGCAAATTGAATTGAATTGGGAGAGAGAGAGAGAGAGTGAGAGAGAGAGAGAGAGAGAGAGAGAGAGAGAGAGAGAGAGAGAGAGAGAGAGAGAGAGAGAGAGAGAGAGAGAGAGAGAGAGAGAGAGAGAGAGAGAGAGAGAGAGAGAGTGAGAGAGAGAGAGAAAGAGTGAGAGAGAGAGAAAGAGTGAGAGAGAGAGAGAAAGAGTGAGAGAGAGAGAGTGAGAGAGAAAGAGTGAGAGAGAGAGTGCGAGAGAAAGAGTGAGAGAGAGAAAGAGAGAGAAAGAGTGAGAGAGAGAGAAAGAGTGAGAGAGAGAGAAAGAGTGAGTGAGAGAGAGAGAAAGAGTGAGAGAGAGAGAAAGAGTGAGTGAGAGAGAGAGAAAGCGTGAGAGAGAGAGTGAGAGAGAGTTGGTGCAAATAAGACAGAACGAAGTGGAAAATATTAAGAATATTTTGCTCACTCCTGAGTCTGTCAAGATTTGTAATAAAAATAAATAATGAAATAATAAAATAAGTCATCAATTTGTTACCAAAATTCATTTATTTGATTAATTAATCTCGTTATCTCGTTGCATGTCTATGTAAAATGTTTACATTTGTGTTTACATTTCCAATTGCTGATAATTTGTCATCTGTACATTCAGTACACATGTAGCTCATCACTCATCACTTGCTTCTTGTTTGTATACCGCCCTAAAGTTTATACAATATATAGTATTTTTATATATATATAAATATATATATATATATAAATATATATATATATATATATATATATATATATATATTTCATTGCGGGCAGAAAGGTGGCTTAGTAATTAGCATGTTCTCCTCTCAGCACCTCTCAGCATCAGGGACCAGGTTCGAAACCCAATCTGGGTGGAGTTTCCATGTTCTCCCTGTGTCTGGATTTTCATCCGGGTTTCCCCGGTTTCCTCCCACATTCCAAAAACATGGATTCAAGGTGAATTGACTGCTCTAAATTGCCTCATATAGTGTGTGTTTGTGTCTGTGTAAGTGAGTATGCGCCAAGCAGTGGATTGCCCCCCTGTCCTGGGTGTATCTGCCCAGCACCCGAAACATTTTCCCCTGATTGGGCATGGGGAACCCCCCCCACAACTCTAGTAGAGGATAAGTGTATGTGGCTTAATGTAAAAATCTCCACCAAAAGAATTTCTGTGTATGAAGTTGTATGAAGGACGAAAGGTTTTAAAGCTGTCATTGGTGGTCACATGACTGTCCTACACTGTTGATGCTGCCCCCCCGCTCAAGGAGGATGAGTCCCCCACTGAGATCTGGTCCTCACAAGGTTTCTTCCTTAAAATATCAACATAACAGTGAGTTTTGTCTTGCCACTGTCTCTTCAGTTTGCTCTTTGGGGGTTTAAAGGTTTATAACTCTGTAAAGCTGCTTTGTGATGATGTACTGTTGTAAAAAAAGAGCTATATAAATAAATCACTCGAACTTGGAAATTCTTTGGAGGAAACAGACAAAGCATCTAATGAATGTTAATCCCATCACAATGTGTTTCTTATTATTAATTAGTGTTTTAATGCTTTATTAGTGAATATGCTTTTTTATACCATTAAAGTGATTTATTAATGACTTTAAACTTAACTACTAGTATAATTACAGGCAAATACAAATCTCATTATTACTGTTATATCTTCTTAAATAGAGGCACTGAGAGGGTATTTAATAGCTGATGTGGGCTGAAGACAATACATAATGGCCTTATTTGATGATTTAAGGTGGCACATTGCACTTTATACTCCGCTGGTAGTACAACAGAAATAAATTAATTATTGATTTAAGTGTCCTTGCATTATACACACATATAAACAGGCTGGCAGCAAAATAACACAACACACACATTTACACATATACACACGTACATGTTCAGGGAAAGCGTGACTCAGTCTGATGGACCCGGGCCATCTTCAGTTCTAGATGGGGTACCGCGAGTTTGCAGGTGCGAGACTTGTAACACTGGAAGCACCAGGTGAAAGGCATTCTGGATGTAGGTGGTGCTATTGGAGCCCTGTAGGAGTAACATATACACAAATTAACTTAACTACACTATTCAAAAATATGACACACACACACACACATATATATATATATATATATATATTAGATAGGGCGGCACGGTGGCTTAGTGGTTAGCATGTTCTCCTCTCAGCGCTAGGGATTCACGGTTCGAATCCCCATCTGGGTGGAGTTTCCATGTTCTCCCCGTGTCTGCATGGGTTTCCTCCGGGTTCCTCCCACAGTCCAAAAACATGGATCAAGTTAATTGAATTCTCAAAATTGCCCTGTATAGAGTGTGTCTGTGTGAGTGAGTGTGTGCCCAGCGATGGATTGGCGCCCTGTCCTGGGTCTATCTGCCCAGCGCCCGAGACGTTCTCCCCTGGATGAGCATGGGGAACCCCACCGCGACCCTAATAGAGGATAAAGCGGGAGATAATGAATGAATGAATGAATGAATATATATACATATATATATGTATATATCCGTCCATCCATCCATTATCTTCCGCTTTATCCTCTATTTGGGTCGCAGGGGGGGTTCCCCATGTTCATCCAGGGGAGAACGTCTCGGGCGCTGGGCAGATAGACCCAGGACAGGACACCAATCTATCACTGGGCACACACTCACTCACACAGACACACTCTATATGGGGCAATTTGGAGAATTCAATTGACCTTGATCCATGTTTTTGGACTGAGGAAACCGGAGAACCCGGAGGAAACCCACGCGGACACGGGGAAAACATGGAAACTCCACCGAGATTGGGATTTGAACTGGAAATCCCTAGTGCTGAGAGGAGAACATGCTATATACATATATATCCAACACGATTGGTTTGTCGGTGTTGTGAGGCGGTTGTGAGATATGTTTGTGGAAACATTTAGAACGTGTTAACATATTGGGCAAAATCAACCATATCAATAACAAGAACTCTCATCCTCTGCTCCCGAGATGTGCAATCAGACAGAACTAATCCATCACTGAAGCAATAGAGTAATCATGCCCAGTAATCCCCATCACTGTGTTTACGTTCCGGAGACCCCACGATGTAGTAGCGTTATTTTATTATTTATAGAATTTAGTTTGAGGCTTAATAAACCACTCTCATATAAACACTTTATAAGCTATTAAACACTTTAAAACCTGCAGTAATTTAGTAACATATACAGCGCAAAATGTCGCAATCGTAACTCCAGTCCAGTCGGCAAAGAGAACTTTGAAGAAGACTCTCTCTCGACTCACGCTTAGTTTGATTCACAACAAGCCGAACAAAAGCTCGGTCTCATAAATGGTTGCATTATAAATGTTATAATTAAGAGATTGCAATACAGTGAGGCTGAGAAAAGTGATCCGCTTATATATATATATATATATGAATAAACAGCAGATATATGCGTCATGTGCTGAAGTGGAGGACCCTGGTTCCAAGCATTTAATAAAAGTGCGAGACTGTCTGATGAGTAAAAATCTGATGCTCTAGACTTTTTGGTGCAAAGGATTAAATGAATTATTTAACAGTGTTATTGAGTCTGTTTTAGGCTTGAATTTGTGATGAGGACTAAGACTATATATATATATACTCTGTGTGTGTGTGTGTGTATATATATATATATGTATATATATATTCATTCATTCATTCATTATCTTCCGCTTATCCTCTATTAGGGTCGCGGTGGGGTTCCCCATGCCCATCCAGGGGAGAACGTCTCGGGCGCTGGGCAGATAAACCCAGGACAGGGCGCCAATCCATCGCTGGGCACACACTCACTCACACAGACACACTCTAAATTGGGCAATTTTTGAGAATTCAATTAACTTGATCCATGTTTTTGGACTGTGGGAGGAAACCGGAGAACCCGGAGGAAACCCACGCAGACACGGGGAGAACATGGAAACTCCACCCAGATGGGGATTCGAACCGGGAATCCCTAGCGCTGAGAGGCGAA
>JAFMOD010001324.1:500004-521269 GCA_019802435.1 Corydoras maculifer | reverse complement strand
CCCCCCCCGCGACCCTAATATAGGATAAAGCGGAAGATAATGGATGAATTAATGAATGAATTCTGCCCTAGTCTGTAGCATCTCTCATAACCCGCCACACAAATCATAATATGCGGTTTAATGAATGAAGTGTAACCCATACTGGAAGCTGAACCCACACCACCCTCTGGTGGTCATTTTCAGTAATTCAGATTAACTGTGCTAATAAAAGTTTGTTTACTCAATCAAGCTTCACATCAGCTAAAAGTTTCAAGTCAACAAACCACAATTAATAACGAATGAGTTACATGGATGTTTACACAAGCAGTTTAATTTGGGCTACTAAAGAGCTTTGTAGTTAAAGCTGGCTGCAGCCACATTTAGTTACTAACCTGCTATAGAACTTTGTTAAGAAGACTTGATACCTCAGACCTGTTTTGATTCCGAGTTTCTCTCTAAAAAAGAAAAAAAAAAAAAAAACACGGTTCCTTGCCATAAATTTGTCATGTGAGCAACCCCCCCCCCCTCCCGGTGATGGATAGAACCCCACAGTAAACTTAGACCTCCAGCAGCATCCACTGCTGAGACTGATAAACATGAACCTCATTACAAAAAAGGCAAAAACAAACAAAACACTGATTTATATTAGTTTTACTGTAAAATGTAGCGAAACTGTTTAAAACTGTTCTTACAAAAGTTAAATGTAAAAAAGTACTGTAGTCATCCATCCATATTATTTTGACAGGAAAATGACTTGTTCATAAAGGACAGGCATTTTAATAAATACAATTAAAATTTAAGATGCCTGTTAGAAAAGCAACAGCACATTATAATGCGGCGCTTGAAAGTTTGTAAACTATTTGGATCTCTTCATCAATGTAAGCAACACTGTAACTCATACTTTTTGAAAACACTTAAAATTACTTGGAGTCACTGAGTGAAGCAGAGAAATACACATTTGCACTTGCAAGAAAATTAGCAACTTTGGTTTACCTGACTCGCATGTCTTTGAATTTTGGGAGGAAACTTGAGCTGGAGACATGGGGGAGAACATGCAAAGTCCACACTGAAAAGAACTTGGCTGGCAAGCCACCCAGCTCTGGAATTAAACCCAGGAGTATTTGGATTAATTTTTCTTCCATCATGTTCAATGCAGAAAAAAAATATTCACTCACAAATAAATGTGTTCACTAGAAAGCAAACTTGTAAACAACTATTATTGCATTAGGCATCGTGTAAGAATCAAAGTATTTAACAACAGAAGTATTCAATACTACACAGGATACTAAATTATTCCCCATCTCCTGATTTATATTGCCAAAAACACAACCTCCTCAAAATTTTGGCCACTTTCTAAAATTGCTATAAAACTTAAACCTTAAATTTGTTAAAATGTACATTTAAAATGTTGTACAAAAATGTGATGTGCCTCCATCTCAACTATGTGTGCATTAGTTTTATTTTTTTACATTAAAAAAATAAATTTATGTTTGTTATTGAAGAGTGAGAAAATTTCTTTGTGTGTTAAACAGAAAGTCATGTCAAATGGACATTTTTTTTTTTTTTTTTTTGATTTTTAGAAAGGGTTTAAACCTCTCTGGAAATGGGGTTAGTGACTCGTACACAATACGCTCTAAACAAAGGTATTAATCTGCCACTGAGTCAAATATTATACTCATCTTTCTTTAATAAACCATTTCTTCTTAGTTTACATGAGCACTATGGCACTCAAGATATTGCGAAATAACCTTTCTGCTACTATGCTTTATCGAACCCTGTGCTGTGAGCCTATATAAACAAGGAACCCTGCTGACAGACAGATGTGTGTTTTATCATATTAGAAAGTCATTACAAAGCATTTGTACAGAATTGAGCATAAAATCCAAAGTAAACATGTGCACATGGTGTTCGAGGACTATTAAAGGAGATGTGAACAGTGTTTCATAATACTGACCAAATGTAAAGCAATGCAGAAAACACTGATCTATTAAGCAACATGAAACAAATAAGATATTGTTATTAAATCAAGGTCTAGCTGATAAAACTGCTTAATGTCAAAGTTAAAACTTGCTCTATGAGCTCATGATAACAGCAATATCTGTGGAGGTAAAAAAATTTGCAGGCTACCATAAAATTTAGTACAAAAATAATTAAAAATAAAAAACAAATTTAGGAAATCTATAGATTATGTTAATTCAAATACCCAGGGTTTCTCAGGCATGTGCAATAATTGCTGGAAGATAGACCTGTTATTTAAACCTAAAATTAAAAAAAAACTTATAACAGGTTAAATGTATATTCTAGGAGATGTTCTTACACCTTGGTCTTTAATGTATTGCTGTAAATATAGAATAATAACCCTTTTAAAAAAAAATGCCTGATAAAATGCAATCTTCCTACAATTTGCACAAAAAGGTGCTCACTAAAGGCACCAAGTTATTGAACCTGAAAGTGAATCATTTCAGTATTTCTTTTACAACTTGGACACCAGTTCAAAATAAAAGGCTCATGCTGCAAATTTAGTGTACTATATTTTTTGGAACAGTATATAACACATTTTATGCAAGTACAGATGATCATACATAAATGTTTTTGCTCTGTAATTAAGGTGCTGGTAAATTTCCGGTCACATAAACTTTTTCGTTCAAAGTCTTCAATGAAAACAAACATTCATATGAATCAGCGAGTACCCATGGGTCATTTTTTTTTTATATAAATGGTAGGAGGAAAAACAGAAAAAGCTTGACATTCTCAGCGACAGAGAAAGCCCAAACGTGGGAACAAACCTCAGAAGCTGAATAAATGCATCCAGCCACTCGCTATCACTTCTGAGCTCCTATTAACGGGGGGTGTTTGTGTAATGATTGAAAAAAAAAAAAGTTGTAATTTTGGGGCCAATGTTGAAGAGTCCATCTTCAGTCCAACTAAGACTACGGTCCCCATGATGCAACAGTGCCAGCCACTGCATTCACTTTGATATTTAGTCCTGCTCTCGTTGGCATCAGGGCACAAATTGGTGATGTCACTGTGTGTGTGTGTTGAGGAACGGACAGATACAAGTACAGCATTCTGTAAGAAAACAGACACGTCTGAAAGCAGCACTTTCCATTAAAATACTTAGTACGAGACTTTGAGCAGCTCTCTTTTTTATTTTTACATTTGTCCTGATCAAACCATCCAAGCCACAAACTGAGTTATCCTTAGGTGGCATATGGAATGCAAGGATTGGTCAGAGAGAGAAAAATAACTTCTCAACAATATGAAAATAAAAGAAAATCCTGCAGGATTCAACAACTGTATGGGGAAATAAATCCTATAACGGAGTAAAATAATATTTCTGCAGCTTTCTTTTTAAAATAGACCTGTGCATTTGTAGTCATTGAAGTCCTGCATTACACTTTAGAACCTCTGTGAGAAAAAGAAACTTAAGCAGTCCCAAATTATAACTATTAACTCAGAACAGACTGATACTGGACAAAATGGCAGAGGGTTTCAGACAACCCAGAAATCGGTTCAAACAAAAACGGAGCCGACAGCAGCACCATGAGAATTGTGGTTGTCAAGTAATACAGAGTCTAGACATGTGAAGAAACCAGTAACAAAACATAAAGGAGAATTGGCGAGAGCCATGCCAATCCTGGTGAACATCTAGAAATCGAGAGAATGTGAGCACACAGGATTCAAGTGAATGGAATGATTACAAAGAGAGGGGGGGTAATGAAATTCACCAAATCCCCATTACTGTCAATGGGAACAAACACATTGTCCAAAGAGACCCAGCAGCATGACCTGATTAATGTCTGAGTAAACTGAAACACATTTAACTTCAGTCGAACTAACGTGACCTGAAAGATTCCATGAATCAGCACAGACCTTTTTAGTGATGCGTCCGTATCAATTTAGCATCTAGTCTGCAAATCAGGGATATACAGTAATTCCAAGCAAATTAAATTTTAAATTACAAACTATTTAAATCTTGATTATTACCCCATCAACTCTCTGACTATTGTTTTCTCAATCTGGCTTTATTAATCAATTGTAAGTTTGTAACGCAGTCAAAGTTAGACTGTTTGCAGAAACTGTCATTTTTGGTGGAGGAAAAGAGAAAAAAGTAAAGAAAATAAAGAAAGGGGGGGGGGGGGATCCTCATTACAAAAGTCCTCTCCTCTAATCTGTACATTTAGTCCCTCTGTCCGAACCCAGAATGTTTCCACAGGTTTGAGTGAGGAGGACGAAACACGTACACATGCACGCACGCACTCTACACTGTCTCTCTCTCTTACACTCACACACGGTCCTAGTATGTTCCAGACTGTGTCCGTACCCCTGAACCCTGCATAGGGGGTTGCTGTAAATGGCGCTGGGGGTAGTGCTGTGCTCCACTGTTAGATAGAAGCCTGGAGCTGGCCTGCAGCACTGTGGGCCCAGGGCTGCCCACTTTTAAATTGCGCACCGTGGGTGGCTGGGTTAATCTAGATGCGCTGGAGGCCTGGCCACTAACAGCAGTGCAGCTGTCCGCTTTCAGGTGGCCCTGACTTCTAGAGGATACACTCACTGACCCAGATAGAGTGCTGCTGTTCGACAGGCTGGTTTTAAGATGACTGCCCGAGTAGAGGTGGGACAGGTCCACCCCTGCTGTACTGTGGTGGTGTAGCGCACCCCCTGTGTGTCTGGAGTCCACTGAAGAGGAAGGTGCAGATGAGGAGAGAGGGTCCGGGGCTACCGGTGTGGATGTTCCCATTCGAGAAGTATGGTATCCATGAACAAGTGATGATGAGGGTGAAGCTGAGGAGCTGTATGAGGGGTGAAACGGAGATGCACTCTGCTGGCGGTAGGCGGGGCTTTCCAGAAGATGGGATTCTGACATGAGTGGCTGCAACTAGACAGTTTTGAGAATTGAAAGACAAAATTAGAAAAATAAAGTTCTTTTAAAAAATTGAAAGCTTATAATAATTAATGCATACAAAGTTATATTTCACCTGGTGTGGTTGAACAGATGGGCTGTACCTCTGGGGACTACTTATCGGGGACGTTAGTGAACTCTGGAGATCATATCTCTCACTTTCCACTCCATCTGTATTGAGAAACCATGGGATACATCATAACTCCCTCAGAAAAGCAGAATTGTACAAAAAACAAAAGACAAAGAACTTTTAAATTGCACAAAATATTGAGTAATATACCGTACCAATATCCTTGTCTCGACTATTAGGGTGTTCAGCAGCTCCACATTCTGATCTTTTGAGAATCCGTTCCATCTTCAGATTGCCCCTAAGGACACGCTCCAATACTCCCTGGCCCTCCCGTAACCTCTCTACTGATGTCGGCACCATCCTAAACACACAGGCAACAATATGCACATTACTATTCAGTAGTTTATGAACCGCTATATATTCCGGGTAGCTCTATTCATAAAAAATAGAATAGGCCTCTCTGGTCACAATTTATATAATATAATTATAATTTAATTATGTCATGTTACATAGCAAAAAGAAAAGAGGGGGTTTGTAACTGTGATTGTATCGAGCATTATCAGTACAACAAATGCTGCATGTCTCTATAATGTTGGTTACCTGTCTGAACGTGTTCTTGCTTATGTGCATATAGAAACGTCTCAAATTTATCATTATTTGTGATAGAGTTTAAGCATTTTTCAAATCATAATTTAATGATTTCCAAAGCATCACATCACCAGCGTTCTCGTACACAAAAACAAACAGATTTCAGTTAACACAGCTTAACTCATTTTCCGGTGTTATAATTAAAGAAATTCACATCCTCTCATGGTTTGTTACTCCAGGGTGCATGCTTATTCATCTTTACTTACCAGTGGCTGGATGTCTGAGAGTGATTTCCCATGGAGGAGCTAAGGTCTGGTGGACTGACTTCCTCTATATGAGAAAAAGCTTGGTGAGCTGGTGAAGAAAAGGAGCTATGGGGAGATGCAGAGGGCTGCAACAGTGCCCGTGGCCCTCCGGGTGATTCTGCATTGGGACCCAGAGATCCAGCCCGTGTAGGGGTACAGATGCCCGCTTCATTGTCTCTTGTCCCTTGTTTCCTTTTTCTATATTCCAGCAAGGACACCTGCAGAAGTGAGTAAATAACATGTTTTTATGGATTCTCATAACATGTTTTAAGTAGCGTCAGCTCTGCAGTCCTGCACCTTTGCCCCCCCCCCCCACACACACACATACATGCACAGCAATACATTATTACAATATTCAAGATGTGACAAGGCACCACTGATAGGCTGAATGAAAATGAAGATGATAAAACATGCAGTTAATCAGTTAACCTTTCAGATTAACTACACAACACTTATTTCAATGTCTTGTCACAAAATCACAGAGTGATTTAATGATAATGTATAGAACTTTTTTTTAACGTTTTTGAGTCACTTCAAATCCAACAGACAACCACAAAATTCAAGAACTTATCAACAATATTAAATGCAGAGATGCACCAATTTATCTACGGTAATACATTAAAATTAAAACCAGCAGAGTAAAATTACCAAAAACTATTTGAAGTATTAAGGAAGGAATTATTTAAAAAAAAAAAAAAAATTAATGTGCCAGAGACAAGAATAAAAATTTAGTTTAGCAGTTTTTTAGTTTGAAAAGGTTTAAGAAGCAGCAGAGAAAAAACACTTCTGCTCTGATTATACATACATCCTAACATCTTCATGTATTTTTTACTGTGCACTAAATATGTCTATGTTAAATAAATATACTTATAAGTGATTACTAGTTTTTATTCATCTTTATTTGGTGCATCACTAAATTAACATTCATCGTCATTAAGTAAACAAAAACGCATAAATGATGTTTATGTCAAAGCATTTTGTAATAAAACCAGAATGTAAATGATCTTATGCATGTTAAGAAAAAGCAGGCTGTTGCAAATGCTAATGCAAACAATATCCACATGCACACGTCTACATGGAGACCATGTGTTTAATATTCACCATATTTGGCTTGAATTCACCCCTGACAGTTAGTGCCTGGTAACCAGGCAAGCATGGCAGTTGACTAATGCCACTCCCTGTGGCCTTCTGCCTTGAACAAAAGTGAAGAAGAAAAGACTTGGCAATAGTTTTCAAAGAAACACAAGATGAAATGAGAAAGGTCCCTTCCAGTTCACTTTTCCTGGGATTATGGGTTTCCTGTGTCCATGCATTCAGTAGATCAACATTCACGCATGTTTAAGAGTTTAAAATTTAGACAGCATCAATGACTATTTCCTGACATGAACGGTTACAAGTGATACAGTTATGTGGGAAATGTAAATGTACAATGGGTAGTTTAGTATCTAAAATCAGCATGTCTTTGGAATGTGGGAGGAAATTTAAATCCCCAGAGGAAATCCATATAGCCACTGGGAGGACATGCAAGACTCCATGCAGGAAGGTGTCTTGTTCATCACAATAGGGAATTAATTCTTTTACCTTCTTGTTGTTAATCAGAAGCAATAACCACGGTGCCTTTGTGCTACTTACATTATAATGTAGCACTGGAGCAATGCACAAATGTTGATCCAGTGAATGTTGATAAGAGTGATATAGTGAACAGGAAGGGATTGGAATTAAAACTGTCAAAACAACAACTTGCAATAAATTAAAGACTAAAAGCACAACTTATACCAAAGAAATGTTATAGGTGTTAAATTGTTGAAGGTTTGGTTTTGCAGCGTTCAATTAAATTTTTTTCATTTTATTTCCTGGAACTTAAAACATCAGCACAACAATCAGTGGAGTCGACAATAAAGACTCCCGTAAAAGAGAGCAATCTGGACTAATTGGGGCACAAAGAAACTATCTGGATTATAGACATTCTTATCCAGATCAAACAGATGTACTGATACATAATTCAGTTATACACTGTATTTTGAAAAAGCATTTGGTGTTACTGAACTTCACAATAATATATAATTCTATTTTACAACTGTTTAATGATGCCATTAAATGCCCCCCCAAAAAAAATGGTTGACTTGCCTTCTTTTTTTGTGGTGGGTTACTGGTGTGAGGTGGCGTTCTACTTCCAAACTGTGTGTCTGGGTAGGGTGAGAAAGAACCGGAGCCTGGCTCAGAGATCAGTCCTTGACCACTCACAGTGCTGAAGTAGGACTCAGCAGGGGAGAAGCTGCCTTCTGACTGGGACTGTCGCCTGTCTGTCACAGGACCGGTGGCCAGGTTGGCATTAAGGGGGGAACAGGTGTAGATAAGGTTGAACTCTGTCCTAAAAACCTGCTCACGAACTTGCGCTTCATTTAAGCGAGAGGCCAATGAGGCATCATTTGTAATTGACACAGGAACTGGTGTAAGAGAACCGCCATCTGCAGAACCACCAAGCGAATCTGAGCCAGTCAGGGGAAAGTCATCAGACAACGGAGCTGGACTGCCAATGCCAGAGGTCATAGACAGTTCCGGAAAGGTAGGAACCCGTGGAGTATCAAAGTCTGGTCGCAGACATGGCTGGAGAGTTAAAGAAAGTTTAAAGGAAAAAAATTAACACAGACATCGGTTTTATATTAATTAATAGCAATAGAACGTATGTACAATTTCCAAATCCTATATTTGAATATTATTCTGCATTACATTCAACACAAAGAGTGCAGTTAAAATTACCAGTTATATTTTAACATTGTTTCCAACAGAATAGTTTCTTAATGTCATTTAGTTTGTGCTAAATTGTAAATTCTAAAATATTAAACTTTTTTTTTTAAGCTAACCCACGTCTTGGTGTATCAAAGTGTCCAAAGTCTGAATTGTGAGGGTTTATCTTCCCGAAACTTGTGTAAGCATTATGCAAGATCTCAGTTTTGTTTTTAGGTCAGATTTAGTTTGTTTATTTCGAGGTTCCAAATAGTTTACATAAGACTATATTTCCAAACATTTACAGGTGAGGAAATGTGACCATCTCACCCCTTACACCACTCCCACCCCACCCCACCCCCCAAACAGACATATTACTGACATTACAATTGCCTTACCTCTGGAGAAAGTGATTCTGGTCTGTGTAGAGGCGATGCCTCAGGAGATGAGATGTTCTGTAAAAAAAAACAGTTCAGTTATTTTTCTTATTTATCACTACATTTAGATGTAAAAATATGTTAATATAGTATATACAGTAAATATCAGCAACCTGTTAATTCAGAAACATTTTAATTAATATTGTGTCTTTGCATGACGTGCAATATTTGTCTTTATTATAATTTATTACAGTAATAAACTTGAATGAACTGTTAACTAATGTTTTTACCTCAAACTGTCGAGGTGTGTTGCACCGGCTGGCATGGAGTGATGGAAGCGGAGAGTAAATATGCATTGCGCCGTTCTGCCTCTCCTCCTCTGTTCCTAAATACAGGAGGAGTGGATGCAGAGATGTCATCGAGGTCTCAGAGGTCGGTGGAGGTGTAATTGGTGACAAAGGTCGAAGTAAAAGTTCAGAAACTGGGGTTATGGTTTCTGGTGAATACTTTAACTTTCTTTTTTTAATAGGTGCTGTCAATTCTGTAAAATAAACAAAAGAAAACATGAGAAGAAGAATAAGTGAATAAAAGGCATAAAACTGCATTGAAAACAAAGCTGGTGGTTAAAATTGCCAGTTATATTTTGACATTTTGTTAAAACATGACATTTTGTTCCTGCAGCATTGTTAAAAACTCAAGAAAACGTTATAACACTTCACTCATCTGTGTGACGTTGATTTGGTCATCAGGGGTGTATGCAATGAGTAATACAGAGATATCCATGGCTCTGCTCTACCAATGGCACAGAAACCTATGCAGCTACTTTACTACAAAGGCAAGAAGCCTTGAAAATTATAATAATATTAATTGCTACCTGCATTACACATTGGCTTTTGCATAAAATAGGATTTCATTTCTTACAGAAGTAAAGTTGCATAGAGGTCACCAGAACAACATGGAACTGTGCTGACCCAACACTTCAAAATACAAACCTTATTCTATTTTTATCTGCAAAAAGGTCTTGAGGAATTGAAAAGTGCTTTACCGGTTGTGCTACTGCTGCCGCTCTGCTGTGAAGAACTGGACATGGTTCCGCTCTCCGCAGAAACAGAAGACATGCACTCTTCATGCAGCGCCTGCTTTATCCACCTCTATACAAATCGATACAAAGTGCCAAAATTATTTATTTTAATCCTAGATTTCAGTTCACATGTAAATAAACAGGGAGACATTCCCAACCTTCTTGCAGGAGCCATAGGCAGGGTCCACAGTAAGGGGCCGGCGACGTTTCTCTGGGTTAAATGGCGAGCCAAAGCGGATGTAGTGTTTGGGGGCGGTGCAGATAAGGGGAGAGTGTGAGAGGCCTGGCAGCATGTTAAGTGTAGTAGCTAGCACAGTGGGATCAGTGGTGATGCGCAGAGGTCGCTCTGCAGGCTCCTCCATCTGCTCCATTGGGGCTTTGTCATTAAGCCACTCAGTCACCAGGTACTGGTTAAAATGGGAATACAATTTTTTAACATTAAAATAAAAGTAAAATAAATAATTATCAAATCACCATCACAATGCTAATTCAAACCTGAGTACAAAAAAAAATTTGCATCACAATGCTAATTCAAACCATTTTCAGTCATTGTTTATAAAAGTACAGTTTAATGTTTCTGATTATACAAAAAAATGTATAATATCAGCTGTTAATAATTAGTAGGTAAGCTGGACACTTAATATTAGGATAACAAAATCATGATCTGTGATGCATCCCTACAGGGCTGGACAGATAATCTGGCATAGTGGGCATTTTCCAGGTGGACCGGCCGTCCTCAAGTGCCTATGCGGTTGGATAATTTCTCTTTCCTTTTTTTCCCCTTAAGAGATCGGCCTATAATTTAGATGGTGTGACCTATTGGTCAAGCTTCAATATAGACAATGCATTAAACCAAATCAGGACATAGTACAAAAGCGGCCCCGCCAATTCCCTGTGTGGTTAAACTCCTGGCACACACACACACACACACACACAACACAGGGATGCGAAATAAACAGTCCATGGAATGGCATTACTTTCAAAAATAAGTGTACTTTGAAATCCCAAAACCAAACTGTTGACGACATCAGAGACATTTACACCAACATAAGAATCCCCATTCCGGGGACTAATTAATTTCCCCACTGTGGGAGGCTATAATGAAACAGGTGTGCAAAATAATACCTTACCTAGAGTGAAAACAACATAATGTAACGGATGTTAATTAATGCTAACTAGCAGGGAAAACGACTGGCACTGATCTGACATTAGGTTGTTACAACGCGAAATAGCTCTTAAGTACTTTCGCCATATTTGTGTAACTTGGCTCGCTAAAATTCTACAGGTTATAGCTTTTGCAAAGTGAAGTTTTATTTATTGTCAAGTAACTAATAGAATTTTGGTTCTTGCCCAGCACTGCCTACATACTTAAACTAACATGCTATCACAGTAAAAAGTTTAACACATTAAAAAAAAAAAAGTTTAAGACGTTTCTCTTACCTGAACTTATTAGTGGAATATTAAATGATCTTCTAACAATTTGCAAGAGCGTTCTGTAACTCAACCTAAGCTTTGTCTGAACAAAACTGCTCGGACATTCTAAGGATCATTCATTTAGTTTTATTGCTTTGACAACAACCACTCTCAACGTTCCAAAAGTTCCAAAGATGACATCATTTTAGTGATTTAGGAGAGTTTAGGACGGCCGATAGCTACTTTTCTTACTGAGGAGTTTGGAACACTGACTCCTGCTAAATATTGACTAGATTAGAACAATAGAGGATTTTGATTTGGGTTTGGAATGACAGTAAAATACTTTCCTTCAGGGAACACATACATAACAATTACTAGGCAGTTGTGATATTCTAATTATGAGAGGTATTAGTCAAATATGCCTTAGACAATTTTGTATCAGTCCAGCCCTGTATCCCTACATACATTTTTCGAACAAGTTGGAACAATGTAATGCCACTTTAACAAAATACTATTAAGAACAATGAAAACAATACCCACTGAACATTTTGCACACTGCTGTACTATTCCATGTCCTATTACACACAACTAATTATGATGAAAATCATTTTTGCTAATACCCACAAATTGAAAGAGACAAATGAAAATGAATTTCAAAGTGCACCAACACACACAATAAATATATATTTCTTTGACTATATAAAATAAATCATTATTGACTACAGATCTGGTCTGAAACACCACACATCACATGACATCCAATTTTTAAAGCTGTGTAGTACTGGATAACAAAAATGGAATATTTAATTTATTATTATGTTTTTTGTATTGTACGTCAACATACATTTTTTTGGTTTAAAATAAATATTTTATATGTGATCATGCTTTTATAGAAAAGGTTTTATTCAGATTCACAATTGCATGCCACAAAATCTTACATTCTGTTCGATTTGATTACATTATATTCAAAAAAGTATAAATCACAACCGCTTATACAGAGTAAAAACTCTTAGGGGCTTTCCATATTGGCACAACAAAGGCAGCTCAGGTTTAAACCTAAAAAAAAAAAAAAATCCATCCATCCATCCATCCATTATCTTCTGCTTTATCCTATATTAGGGTCGCGGGGGGGTTCCCCATGCCCATCCAGGGGAGAATGTTTCGGGCGCTGGGCAGATACACCCAGGACAGGGTGCCAATCCATCGCTGGGCACACACTCACCCACACAAACACACTCTATATGGGGCAATTTGGAGAACTCAATTGACTTCATCCATGTTTTTGGACTGTGGGAGGAAACCGGAGAACCCGGAGGAAACCCATGCGGACACGGGGAGAACATGGAAACTCCACCCAGATGGGGATTCAAACTGGGAATCCCTAGTGCTGAGAGGAGAACATGCCAACCACTAAGCCACTGTGCCACCCCCTAAAAAAACAAGATTACAAAATCCCTTTTTTTTTGCCACTCTCTCAAACATTCTTCAAACAATAATATTCTGCATTTTCTACAGAAGTGTTTGAAGATGTCTAATAAACAACATACCATACAAACAGGATATAGCAAGACCGCCCCCCCCCCCCCAACCTCAATAAAATATAAACTTTAAATGCAGGGACAATCATTCAAAACAATCAATTTAAATACCTTTTTGGTTTTGGGGTAACGAACCCCTGATTTCCCCAGGGCTGCTGAAGATGCACCACAGCTATCTCCATCTTGATGTTGTCCAGGGCCTAAAGCTCCATCCCCAAGTCCCAGTTCCCCTGTGGCAGATCCGGAGCCTCCTTCCTCTGTAGCTGCCACCCCCATTTCAGCTGCCTGCTGTGCCAGAAAAGCCTGCCTCTGGCGCCGTGCACGCTGAGCTGAACCTGAGCGGTAACGAGAGATGCGGCTTTTGGGCCTTGGTTTGGAGGAACGAGCTGGAGGAGGTTTGGGAAGAGGAGTAGAACTCTTATCCGACTCAACTGAAGGTGTCACTGGGTCCTTAAAAAACGTAAATTTAATTCAAAGGAAACAAAACAGTAGTGGTTTAGTGGATGTGGCTAAAACAGAGGAGGCTGAAAATATTGAAAAAAGTGACTAACTGCGGCAAAAGATGTGCGCCGAGTGCTGACTCCGCCTGTCACCGCTGTGCTTTGACCCGTGTTGGCACCTGTAGGCGAGGAGGCACCACCATCCTGTTGTCCTGCTCCCTCTTGTTTAAGGTCATCAAGTCTTTCAGTACCCTGAGAAACTCGCTTCCTTCTTCTCTCCAAACTTTCAAAAACATGCATGATGGCCTCCGCCTTCCGGTCTTCTCGAGACTGTTGAAGACATCGTGGCTTTATAAATAACGGCGCTCAACAGAACCAGCATATAGCCAAGAGTTAAATCATGCGTAAATAATCTGAAATTTTGTTAAAGAACACGTTTTTTGACATCAAGGTGTTTTGGATTCTTGGTCTTTTAACTTCTACCTTTAATTTATATTAAATTACCCATGTTATATGTACACAAATTTAAGCCTATGTTTTGAATAGTTTACTAATCTAAGTTTACTTCTAATCAAAACAATAAAAAATAACATTAAAAGTGCATTAAATTTTACTAAAATACACATCTGTAAATGAGTCCATATACAGTGCATCCGGAAAGTATTCACAGCGCTTCACTTTTTCCACATTTTCTTACGTTACAGCCTTATTTCAAATTGTATTACATTAATCTCTTTCCTAAAAATTCTACACAAAATACCCCATTATGACCATGAAAAAAGTTTTCTTGAGAGTTTTGAAAATTTATTAAAATTAAAAAACTAAGAAATCATATATACATAAGTATTCACAGCCTTTGCTTAATACTTTGTAGAACCATCTTTGGCAGCAACTACAGCCTCAAGTCTTTTTGAATATGATGCCACAAGCTTAGCACACCTGTCTTTAGGCAGTTTTGCAGTACCTTTGAATCTTCATCAGGTTGGATGGGAGACATCTGTGCACAGCCATTTTTATATCTCTCCAGAGATGTTCAATCGGATTCAAGTCTGGGCTCTGGCTGGGCCACTCCAGAACATTCACAGAGTGGTCCTGAAGCCACTCCTTTGAGATCTTGGCTGTGTGCTTCGGATTGTTGTCCTGCTGAAAAATGAACCGTTGCCCCAGCCTGAGGTTAAGAGCGCTCTGGAGCAAGTTTTCATCCAGGATGTCTCTGTACATTGCTGCATTCATCTTTCCCTCTATCCTGATTAGTCTGCCAGTTCCTGCTGCTGAAAAACATCCCCATAGCATGATGCTGCCACAACCATGCCTGACTGTAGGGATGGTATTGGCCTTGTGATGAGCAGTGCCTGGTTTCCTCCAAACATGACGCCTGGCATTCACACCAAATAGTTCAATTTTTGTCTCATTAGACCAGAGAACTTTGTTTCTCATGGTCTGAGAGTCCTTCAGGTGCCTTTTGGCAAATTCCAAATGGGCTGCCTTGTGCCGTTTACTAAGCAGTGGCTTTTGCCTGGCCACTCTGCCATACAGGCCTGATTGGTAGATTGCTGCAGAGATGGTTGTCCCTCTGCAAGGTTCTCCTCTCTCCACTTCAGGCAATTCCTTTGACTTCATGATTCGTGTTTGCCCTCTGACATGCAGTCAACTGTGAGACTTTATATAGACAGGTGTATTCCTTTTCAAATCATGTCCAATCAACTGGATTTACCACAGGTGGACTCCATTTAAGCTGTAGAAACATCTCAAGGATGATCAGTGGAAACAGGATGCACCTGAGCTCAATTTTGAGCTTCATGGCGAAGGCCGTGAATACTTATGTAAATATGATTTCTTAGTTTTTTATTTTTAATAAATTTTCAAAACTCTCAAGAAAACTTTTTTCCCATGGTCATAATGGGGTATTTTGTGTAGGATTTTGAGGAAAGAGATTAATTTAATACAATTTGGAATAAGGCTGTAATGTAAGAAAATGTGTAAAAAGTGAAGCGCTGTGAATACTTTCCGGATGCACTGTAAAATTCAATTCAATTCATTAAGTGTCATACTAAATTAAATTGTAATATTATGTAAACCAATGGTATTTTTGAGTCTATTCATTCAAAAGAATGTATAAATGAGCATTTATCATAAACATAAAAACAAACCAACACAAAAACACAACTTAATAAAATAGAAATATAAGCACATTATCAATTCACTGTGCGGCACTATTTATTATCCCAAATTTAACCCTTCTTACCCTTCTGTTTGGTATAAGTGTTCCAGTTTCATCCACCTCGTCCTGGCCCTCCTCTTGTTTGACACCATCCATCTCCTGTAGGGTCGAAACAAATACCTCCATTTTGAAAACAACAATGAAATTACGTATCCAGGAGAAATTTGGCAGACACATGATCCAGATTACCTTTAAGGGGATAATATGTACAAACACACACACACACACACACACACACACACACCTCAGCTTCACTGGCTCCCTGCGTCTCTCCTGTTTCATCCAGGTGCTGGTTGCTATCATCAGACACACTTCCAATTAACCCACACCCTTCCAGCTCCCGTCGCCGGGCCCGCCTTCTGCGAGTTTCAGCCCCTGGAAGAACAGGCAGCGTGTTCTGTGGTGGAGGCAGCAAAGTCTCAGATGGGTTCTGGTTATGCTTCTGTACAGGACAGTTTTGATTGCCTTTATGGCATGCACATTCCACCTTGTAGTTGCTGCCAAAAAAGAGACCAAAGGTTGAAGATTTTGAAGTATTAATTTAAACTAATGTTTTTTAAAAAAAATTTTTTTAAAGATTATTTTTTAAAATCATATACTGACCAGCTGTTAAACTCATAATCAAATCCAATTGTGACTTCTGAGTCTTTTAAAATGTGTGTAACAGCATAAATACACAGGTGAATCATTCCCTCTGCAATCATATGCCGCACCTATGTGAGAGACAGAGGTAAAGATAGTGCTACAGATTTGATATAAACAGTAATTCATTCACATATCTCAACTTTCTAAACTTATCAACACTATTACCTCAACCAGATAGCAATGTAATTTTTTTGGTTTGGTCTTTTGTGGTTTTAAATACAATTTATTACTGACGACGTGTTTAAAACGCTATATTACATGTTTACATTAGTAAATATAAGACTAAACTACTAAATTGATTGAAATGTTACAAACGATTAAAAATGGATAAATTGTTTGCTACAGTCGAAGTGACTAGTAAACAGCAGCCATAACATGAGCACGCATTCATATTCAACTGACCTCAGCATTTGGTGTACATGACCTCCTGATGAAACGAGCATCATTTCCAAATGTCCGTGCATCCACACACATTTCCACCTCGTTATATTTGGAGTAAAACAGGACAAAAGGGTACGGCCTGGACAAGATAATGGTAATTATAGGCAATGGGTAAGACAACAACATTAGCATTAATCTGACTGACTGTGCCTCCTGTCAATTTGTAAAAATGCACAATATATGCGCACCTGTGCTCATCCTATTTCTATAATAATGTTGCATTAATGTCAGGTTTCTAATCTTATCTCAGCATTCATTAGGAAAATGCTTGTAAAAATCCATTTTTAAATGTGACATACTTACTTTTTGAAAAAATGACCATTAACTTCAAATTGTTGCTTGAGCATTACTTTGCCTCTGTATTCAATTATGAGCGTATCAGCATCCAAGTCTCGAGCCGCTCGCAAGATCTTCCTGTGTTTCTGCACACGAGTTACACGTCCCAGCTGTAACTACACAAATACACACACCCAATTTAATAGGTTGTTCGTTGTAAACTATGAAGTGCTGTGTATTGGTATTGTAGTTCACCTGCATCTGTGAACTCAGCACAGTGTTGTTACATGCCAGCTCAGTGCGGTTAATAGTGTCCATAGCCACGGTTGCTGGGCTTGTTGAATTCTTGTTGGCAGAACGATGCAGCTGCAAGAGTTTTCGAACATCTGCACTGTACTGATTGGTCAAGGCCTCTTCATATTGGTCTGTCCATTGGCGGATTTTTGTCTCCCAGCCTTCTGCTGTGTTTTCATCCAATGCACTTGCTTCACTGGTAGAATTCTTTAAAAGAATAATGGACATTTTTAGAAAAGCTACATCTGAACTGTAAAAAACAAACAAACCAATCGCAACCCAATTAGGTCAAATCAATGCAAGGACTTTGGATTAAATTAACTTTAGTGATGCATTATAAATATAAATAAATATTATTATATACAATTACAGTCCAACAAACTGTAATAATTCACTAAGCTTTCTACACTTCAGCCTCTGTGCCTTATTTGTCCCTTCAAAACAGACATATCGATTCTAGTTACTTTCCTAATCCAATTCCATTAAACAGAATGTCTGAATAAGATGATGCATTTGCTCTTACCTTCATTCTTAGTGATTTTCTGGAACCTTCTCTAAAAGCCTATGAAATAAACAATGTGATGAATGTCTTACTGGTACTATATTCATGTTCAATGTATGTGTGAAGCTCGTGTACAAGTTTGTACTTCATTGTATGTACCTTGACCTTCTTAGCTTTAGGGGTGGCTCGTGTTTTCTCTGTGCTTTTCTTCCTTTTCTTGGCTTTGCTATGTTTGACTCGGTTGACGGTAAGGGTGATGCTGGTAGGTGTATGCTGAGTGGCTGTGTACGACACTGTGTCAGTTGAAACTTCCTCCTCTCCACTTTCTGTCGCACTGCTCTCTCCTACTGTCAACACACAAAGCGCACATTATTCGAAGAACAACCAGGGTTGTTGTAGTTAATAAAATCAGTTTAGATATTTTTCCTATCCCTCACATAGAACACCAGAAAACAATTTTGTATCAACAGTTGGCATTCTAAACAACTAAAACAGACAAATCAAACAATGAGAGAAGGTGAATTAAACTCTCATACCAGAAACATTGTCCGGCTTTCGGCGCTGTCCATCCAGTCCTATTCTCCTGTCCAGACTCCTGTTTATACACAGGGTGATTGTCAGTCACACACTAAACCACAAAACATTGCTGACATTGGAGGACTAAAATACACTTGCCAGTGATGAACTCACCTGCATCTTTCACACTTTATGAGGATACCATCTGACCTCAGTCGGCACTGGCACCAGCCGGATGGCACAGCACCCTCCTCATCTTCTGATGAGCTGTCGCTGTCTGCAGAGTTGTCTGGATTGCTGGAGTGGAAACAAGCTCGGGAACGGCTAAGGGTGCCATTGAGATCCAAGCGAGGAATGATGGTTTGGGATAGTGGGGAGGCAGGGGGAGTGGGAGGGGGCGGTGCTCCATAGTTATGATCCTGACAACACACAACGGAAGACTGATGCATCTTCAAAGAATTGTGTTCAGGCATCAGAGAAAAAGAAGAAGACAGAAGACAACACAAACGAAAGAAGAGGAAAAGTTCGAAGAAAGGAAGAAGAAAGGAGGTGGGAATGAAAAATAAAATGGCATTCATACATCATGCAGGACTCAAGACTTGCAGTGTAACATTTAAGCATGGTAAAGTAAATAAAACATTGCAATAATCAGACTATGATATGAACAAACTGATTTTAATTCTGTTTGGCTTTTTTAGAGCCAAAGAGCTACCAGATGATTCAGGCAACAAAAGATTTAAATTGATTATATTGCATATATTTTTTCATAACGTTAACAGATAATAGAATATTGTCCAAAGGTTTTACTGTGATAAATACTTTAACACTGTTTTACAGTAGAAAATAAAAATTATAAAGTGCACTGTACTTTGATATTTTTATATATTTGTGTAAATATTAAAAACAATGCAATGACAATACTTACAGCATAGGGAAGGCCCCGGTAGCCATGATTCTGTGTACTCCCATAGCTGTGGTTGGAGTATGTTTTCTCATTCGCTGCAGGGGTCGCTTCCACTGACTCGGGACTAAAAGCATAATTTTTAGGGTTATTAAGGATATTGATGAAGATTGATTACTTCCAATAATCTACTACATACTTTTTCTTTCCATTAAAAAAAAAAAAAAATACGCACACGTGCAGTACTTACTCTGATCCGGCAGCCATGTCTGTGTAAGGTGTCTCAGGTGTGGTGACTCCCAGTGCGATTGCTATGCTCATGACTTCAAGCACAGCGCCGCAAGGGAGGGGGAAAAGGGGGAGGGAAGGGGAGTAGGGATAGAGGGACAGGGGGAGAGGAGGGGGAAGGAGGGAAGTAGGGATCACGAGGTCCGGATGGCAGAGACAGTCCACGCCTGAGGTGGGGAGCCGCAGTGCCACTCAAAGCACCTCACACACATCAGGAGACCTGCAGAAAGATCCATATGCATCACTGTGATTTGGAGAGTCCAAAAAATTCATTGTTACAATAGTGCAAGTATAAAGAATGGACATACTTTTTATAAATAAGGTCGTTTCAATCCTAAAATCTGATTGGCTGAGCAATGACATTACAGACAATAAACTCTCATGCGTGGGCGGCACTGTGGCTAAGTAGTTAGCACGTTCACCTCTCAGCCCTAGGGATTCCCGGTTCGAATCAGGGTGGAGTTTCCATGTTCTCCCCGTGTCTGCTGGGTTTTCTCTGGGTTCTCTGGTTTCCTCCCACAGTCCAAAAACATGGATAGAGTCAATTGAGTTCTCTAAACTGCCCCATATAGAGTGTGTATGTGTCTGTGTGAGTCTGTGTGGCAAGCGATAGATTGGCGCCCTGCCCAGCACCCGAAACATTCTCCCCTGGATGGGCATGGGGAACCCCCCGCGACCCCAATATAGGACAAAGCGGAAGATAATGAATGAATGAATCCCTCATGCTTTATTACTTTATTAAACAATCATATGAAGTGTAACCTAATTTATACATTAAATCTACTCTCCCCATATGTGTTTAGAAACATTTGTGTTTAGAAACACAAATGTTTATGTATGTGTATGTGTTTAGAAACTAGTACAAATACTAGTGCTGCATATATTGTATTAGCGTGAACCAAAATATCCCACAATGCACAAAATAACTGTAGATTACAGGTGACACACTTCAAAGCGCCATGTACACAACAGATCATTGATAATCAAGTAAAACACCTCTTAACTGACAGATTAAAACAGAACTTTTCAAAAGTTGTAAATAGTGAACATTTTCTATACAAACAATGTTATTTAACTGATTTTACTTTAATTGGTTGATATTCTGCCAGTTTTTACTGTATTTGTATATCTGTGCTTTATGCAGTCTAAAAAACACTGGATGTTCGTACTTAGTTTATTAATTCTATAAAATGCATAGAATAACTGTTTGGTTTGAGAGAAAAAAAAACTTTTCTACACCACTGCTGACTTACTTGCTCAAGTAACTCAATAGTTTAATGTTGTAAATGCAACAAAAAATATTATAACTGTTTTAATAACTTTTGTATGAAACTGTGCACACATCCATGACTAATATTTTTGTACTGCCATTAATGCTTTATCTCTGAACACGTATGGTTCATTGAACTGGGTAACTTTACTCATCCATATCAAGCTATATTCCTTAAAATTCAAGTATTTTGTCTGAAAGCTCAACAACTGTTTTCATAAACACATGTTTCTCAAAGAAAGATTTTATTATTTTTAACCCAAACTTTAGAAAGTTGTTAAAATGTAGTGTGTTAATGTACAATGCCACTGTTATAACAGCAGGTGGCGTCAGATACAAAGAGTACTTTTCTACGATTGGCAGAAAACGGTTTTATAAGCATCCTGCCAAATTTCGGCAAGGTATTGTTATGGATTCCTGGTTTTGTTTTCGTTTGGTAAACAGAAAGGCTATTACATGTTAAGACAATTAAACCCGCAACAAAACAAAG
>JAFMOD010001324.1:471214-499479 GCA_019802435.1 Corydoras maculifer | reverse complement strand
AAAGTTGTTAAAATGTAGTGTGTTAATGTACAATGCCACTGTTATAACAGCAGGTGGCGTCAGATACAAAGAGTACTTTTCTACGATTGGCAGAAAACGGTTTTATAAGCATCCTGCCAAATTTCGGCAAGGTATTGTTATGGATTCCTGGTTTTGTTTTCGTTTGGTAAACAGAAAGGCTATTACATGTTAAGACAATTAAACCCGCAACAAAACAAAGAAATGAAACAAGAAGTTTTCATCCAAGCATATTATTACTAATCAATTATTGAGTCGAATTTCAGTTAGGGCAGCGGCACTCTCTTCCCCTTCAGCCCCATTCACAGTCTATTCAAGGAATAAATACACTGATGGTTTTTTCCCCCTCATGAGTTTGTGCATAAGGTACAAAGGCAAAAAGGGGAGTGTACACGTTTCTATTTTTACTGCGGGAAGAGGTATTCACAAATCTGAAGAGACATCTGTGTAAACTGGACAGCAGACACACCAGAACATTACAAACTAACTTGGAGCTGTTGAGCTGCTGGTTGTGTCCGTTGGAACATTAAAATTAATGTATATGTATAAAACATATATTATTTAATAAAAGAGTTCGATGTATGTTATGATGGAATACTCTCAGGTCTTAAGTAAGACTGAAACCACAGTACAGACAATTTAAAAAAAAAAAAAAAAAACATTTTTTGGAAAAAAATAAATAAATCATTGCATAAATGAAATAAAAAAAACAGTAAAATAACATTGTCAATTTGAGTATATATGAAAAAAAAAACTTTTTAGGTTTAATGTTTATGGTTTTGATACATATGGTGAAATGTCTAGAGACATTATTTCACATTTTTTCAGGATCAATCTATTCCAAAGAATGGCATGCTGCAACACGTCCCCATAGATACTGTTGCTAACAGCCCATAGTTACACTGGACAAGGACTCCGCTGAAGTAAACTGCCAGGCCTAAAACTGTTTCACAAACAAGCCAACAAAATATTTAAGTTTTTTTTCAAGCCTTTGTTAGCAATTAAAGTACCAGTGTTAGAGATGCATACTTTCTGCTTTCTCCCCAAAATTAAGTACTGACATGCTTTTGATTTTTTTTACCCAATTTGTATCTTAAAAAGAAGTAGATTATAGACACAAACAACTTCAAAATGTCACTTAATTTAATGTTTGTAATTACAAATTACAAAATTGACGCACGGGATACATTCAGTAGTAACTTTACAGTAATATGTACAATGGAAGTGTAGAATAAACTGAAATACTGAAAAAGTATTATTTATTTTTATTGTTCATCAAATTATTGCTTTCTGCTTTGAGTCAACCATTAAAGTTGTACAAATCACTCCATAGTATAGTAAGTGTATTGCTATAGACTATAGTAATGATGCATTAAATAGTGTTGCAATGTCAATATTACTGGCTAGACAAACATGACCTAACAAATAAATAAGACTAAATTTTACCACTAAAATACCATTATACAATATGTCAATTCATACTGCTGAATCATGTGTATAAAGGATACCACAAAAACAGCATTTATAAAATGCTGAATATAAAAATATAATATAAAAAATTTATAGCAGTCGTCCTAAAAATAGAATAAACTGATAAACATAGAAGTGAAATTGAATCAAGGACTTACAGAGCATCAGATGATGTACAATCCAATACCATAATATCATTATATCATCTAACAAGATTTAAACTAAATGATAGCGCACTTTAGAATCTTAGCGTCAACTTCAGAGAAGATCAGCTTCTCACTTAAAAACAATGAATATTGCAAAACCTCTGCGTAATATTCACATAATGCAGTTATGTCACAGTTCTACAATCATATTTCTTTGGTTTGTTGCTGGTCTTGTATACCATCTATGTTAAGGATCATGTGTCCAGTTTCATGTTTTGTTATGTTTTAATTTACCATGGAACAATAGTTGGTAGCTGGACTTTTAAAAACAGATTACTGTCTAGCATTAAGTAAAAACATGCAACACTGTCCCAGACACAGGCACTGGTTTGTTCTGCATCACAGAAAACAATGTAAAAGTCTACAACTGTGCTAACAGGATTATTTTGGCATCTAAAAGAACTATATTTAAGGTGGAGACAGATTTTGGGGCTAAAATAAAACACTCAATTGAGGATGGACACTCAGTCTGCAGAACATGAGGTGTTCTGTTTAATCACAATCATCAGTACAATAAATTCAGGAGAGGTTTGACTTAATGTACGATGTAGATAATTTGGAATAGAAGAAATGTCATGGTAAGCCTTTCTAGCTTCCTAATTGTTTCTCAAAACCAAGCAGTCAGTGATGCCTGTTATATTTGTAACGTGGTATAGTGCAGTACAAGTTATGATTATGACTATGGTAAATATGCACTTTAATGGCATCTGTTTTGCACATATTTTTAGGACTGACTAAGCAAAATAAAATAGAATGAAGTTGTATTAAGGTCATTAGTTTCTATACATATACATCTATGTTCTACAAAAACTGAAACACTGGGGGAAATTTAATAATTTGCAAGAGCTGGGACGCATGTGATCAACAGACGGTTGGAAATTAAGCCCACTGTGTCTATAATGCTATACAAATAAAACAAGACTTGAAACCTAGCATTATTAGCAAGTGTGACACTCATCAAATGCCATAGTAAGCCAAAGCAAAGTTAGTATGGACCAAGCATTTTGCAATAAAACATTTACTGACATTTAACATTTATCCTGTATGTTATTGCAGAATAAACACTGAGATGTGCTAAGCATAACAGAAATGTTTCTTGAGCACATTAAATTTATTCTGGCTATAGACTCCAACATTTACTGTAACATTGAAGATTTATTCTTGAAACAAATACAGCAAAGTAAATAAAGAATACCAAACAACTGAGACATACAGTGAAGTGTGAATCTCTAACATTTCTAAAATCCATGACCAGATTATCATGCATTTTGAAACAGATCAGAAGTTGGTATTCAGTGGGCCTGCATTTGGGCATGTTGCTCCCTACATTCCAACTCACTTGTGAGATGACAAAGTAACAATATGTGAAATACACATGTGATCTGGAAAGAATAGAAATAACAGGCTGAACTCTCTGTGAACTTGTAAGCCCATGCTTAGGTTAGGTTCAAAATAACAAAACAGTATCTGATTCTTAATATGTTTTAGTTGTAATTTATATGCTTTTTAGCCTTTAATTACGAGATTTTTTTTATTTGAGGCTTTATGGCTTTAAGGGGAGGGGTACAGGGAAGAGTTAAGGGACATTAAGGGGATTCTTTTTTTTTTGTTTTGTTTTGGCCACAACTCATAAACTCACGTACTGTTACTGATGAGTAACAAACAAAATAAATCAATTTAAATAATCATGGGCTCTGAAAACTTTTTTTTCTTCAAACATGACTCAAAAATATTATTAGCTTGAGCAACATGGTTAAAACAAACATTTGAAAATCATACATAATATAACAATAATAATAATGATTAGACTGTGCCTAACGCAACTTCTCTTAAACACTGTATTTATTTGAATTTTGCAAGTAAGCACATTTTCTATCCCTGCTAAAAACCCATCACATTTTCTCCACAGCACTCACTGAGTACCTGTCAGCCTTCTCCTGTAGACAAGGTTCAAATTACTGACAGCCTACCTTTCTTTTTCCTTCCACTTACAAAGACAGGGAAAACAAGCTGCCATTTTAGAAAAGAAAGGTCTCTGTATCTGAGATCCATGAATGGGCAATATTCCCCACAGTAAACTAAACTTTACTGAATCTGAATAAATGGGTTACTGCAACATACTGAGAAAAATAAGAAGGCCTTCATATATTATAACAAAAGCTTTTTCATTTTGAATTATCAATATAGAAAAATGATAGAAAATGTATTGTGTGTAGAGATTTTGTCGTTTTGTGAAAACTGAATAATATTTCAATGTTTTCAACCAATTTTCATAAGAATTTCTTAAGGTACATGCTTATGGTGCATTTTCTCAGTTCTTAGTCTTTTACAACAGCATGCATATTGATTCAGAAGATTAACCAGTCAAGGTGCATGTGATAATGGAGCTTGTAATCATGAAACAATAAATTTAGACAAGACAAAGTAAATTCATCCCAACACACTGTTAAGGAAACAGGTACTTTCATTTAATGTATAGTTTTTGCACACATCCCTAAATGTACTGCATTAGGCGTAGTACTGTGCTTAAGAACAAAGACATAAAACATCCCAGTCAGCTGACCAGGCTAAAATAAAGTTTACAGTTCCACCATTCACCACTAGTATACACTAGTGTTGATTAATTTGGTAGCAGTGAATCAGTAACAATCATTAGAAAAATGACGGAGTTGAATCACAACTGGTTAACTGATTCATCAGTTTAGTGAAATAAAATGGAATTCTATCCATCGCGTTTTTCACATTTTAAAACATTTATTGATATTATATGACATGGCATACCTCTGGTTTATGATAGTTGATGCGAATTTTAAAGACTTAATAGGTCTTGGAAAAAATAAAGTACAACCTCTTTAAATTATGCCATTTAGGACAATTCTTACAATTAGTTTAGATAAGTAAAAACATACTTATATAACAAAAACACATGCAAACTACTGTCATTATTTACTGACCAGAAATAAAGCCAAAAATGCAGATACAGGGTGTGAAAAGCAGAGTGGGGAAGCAGTGATTTGGCTTTGATTTGCAGCCACAGGTTCTATGCAACTTGCAATCCATGAGTCAGCCATGAACTCCTCAGCATATCAAAAGATACTGTACTAAAGTTAAATGTAATGTCATCTAATCAACAGCTAAAGCTTGGCCAAAACTGGTTAATACAACAGGGCAGTGATTTCAGACACACAATCAAGTCAACAAAAGAATACCCAGTATGCAAGTGAAAAAATCTAAACCCAATTAAAATTCAGTTGCAAAATTTTGCCTAAATAAAGTCTAACCATCCTAAAAAAAAACTGAAGTAACATTATAAAGAAAAATGAGCCAACAATTCTCAGTAAATAATCAGTGAAACTCTGATAATGATACTTCGCTTTTCTGAGTGATAATACAAGCTACTTATTCATAAGGTCTTAGTTTTTCACACAGGGTTTTTCCGTTCTGCCTTCATTTTTGTTAAATAACTAATAACATGGTATAATGTTTCACATGTTGGTCATCTGAGTTTCATTTGATTAAATTTAAGACTTTCTAAGGAACATAAAAAGTATGTCCTGATTAATGAAACCTTTAGTTTCAAAAGGAACATACTTTCTATTTTCTTTGACTGTATAGTAGGATAATTTGTTGGCATTTTAACTGAAGGGAGAGTTTATATAAAGTTACATTTCAGCATAATAAGTGTCTTAAGATCTTACTAAGTACAATAGTATGTGGTTTAGTGCTGCACACTACATTTATAATACTTTTTATTTTTGCTAAAATGAACTTTAGTGATCAAAAATACAACTTGCACTAAAAGAAATGACAGAAAAAAGCATCTAACTTATTTTGGTAAGTAAAAACATCTGTACTTTGCAACCAAGAATAACATCTCATGTCATAAGCTGGTGACTAATAAACCTTAAAAATATATAACATATAAACAGAGCAGTTTGCTGAGGTGATCTAATTCACAATGATGTACATCAAACCCATTAAGTGATGTCATATCGTCAGCCCTGGTAAGGTCATTCAGGTGGTTTCATTAAACTTGCAATATACATAAACGTGTGGACAACTGATTGCAAAAACTACATTTTTAGCCTTTTTTAGAATCAGATTATTTTAAATTATGCCCTGATGTGTAAAACCACAGAATTCTACTGTACATACTACAGTCGACAAAACACATTTTTTAAACATTAGTATACAGCCTACCTAAAATATTTCTGAACACTTTTACTGTGTTTGCGACAATTTATGACAGGCAGGTGTAAAGATGTCACTGATAAAATCCACTTTGTTATAAAAGTTAATCATTGAATAAATATGAATTGTATACTGATGTGTTTCAGGTGGGGTGGGTTCATGTTCACAAAGTTATCATAATGAATGACTCTTAGACTTTCAAAAACAAACTTCAATATTTTTCTTGTGGTAACTAGTGGATATTTTAACTCAGTTATTTTATGGTTATTATAGTTACCAGCATATTTATTGATGTCCTTAATTAGACATTGCATATAGCCATAATTAATGGGGGTTTTATTAATCATATTAATTTACATTGAATACTGACTTATGTTTGGTCTGCTGTGTATTCTGGAAGATTTCAGATTTTTCTGCTGACTGGTGGGGTAATTAAGTTTTACAATGGACACACTGTATTTTTTGGATAGGGTGATTATCTTGAAATAATCCACTGGAACGTCCTGTTATTTTACCAGTCTCCCCCTTTCACCTCTTGCTATTTTGTTTTTCCATTTTGCAATTTACAACATGTCAAGTTCTCTAACATCATGTGACCATGTAACAACTGTAAACCCCTGTATAAAAACACAGTGCCACATAAAGAGTTATTAAAATATTTAAGTAAAAGCAATGTTCCATAGATAATTTTATGAGACTATAGCAGAAGAATTTTTGTATATTTTACATGCATTTGTCTGATGCAGAATATTTAAAACATAATCTAAAGGTAAGTTTTATGTAAGTTTATGTATTTAAGTAATGTGTTTGAATTTTACTAATATAAGGCACACTGGTTACGCTACATAGTTATTAATGATGCATCACATCCACAAAGCACTATAATACATAATATCAGTAAGAATTATAATATAATATAAGTAATAATTAGCATATAACTTTATTAAACTATATATATATATGTTTTGTCTGATTTAGACATAATGTATATGGATGTTATTTAGTATTATTAACAATGACAAAATATTTTTCTAATATTAATATACACAATTTTATGAAAAGCTCTGCTTGCCATGCTTGCTAATTCAATTGAATTAGATGTGATTTAAAAAAAAAGCAGAAATTAAGCAGATTATTAGTTAGGTCATATCTAACTAGGAGAATGTTTGGACATGTTTCAGTTCAGCACTAGTAACACTGGTATAACTACATAACTACTTAGCCAACCTCTGAGTATTAATACAGTCTAACAACCTGATTAGTCAAATTTATCTTTGTGAGTGATCACAAAAACAAGATGTAGTATAAAACAAAGTTAGAACAAATAGTTGTGACTCAGAATAGTTCTAAGAACATATATATATATATATATAAAAATATATAGTAAAAGCTTACTGTAAGAAGACAAATTTCTATTCATCATACATATTACTGTACCAAGTAATCTACAAAACAAGCCAATTACCATAAAGATTATAATGACTTGAACTGGATTTTAATTTACATTTTTATTTTCATACACAGGACTATGTATTTTTTACATAGTACTTGGTCCAGATACAAAGCTTATGGCATTTACCATCACAATTTGTAAATGTTGTATAAAGAATTCAAGCCAAATGAACAACAACCTGGTATTAGGAGTTGATTAATTGAATAAAAGAACAACATGGTTTGATGCATCTCCTTCTATGTTTTTACCAATCATTTTAATTTAGTTTGTTTAATTATTTAGTTACCACATTGCAAAGCAATACAACAAATAAAGATGCTGAAACATAACAAGAATATAAGCACACAAGCAGAGCACAACTGCTGTGTGAACATGACTTGAGGGGCACCCCTCAAAGACCTTTAACCCACCACAAACCATAAAGGGTACCTAGTGCTTAATTAAGTTCAAAGAAATGTTTGAACGAAAAGTGCCTATATATTGCCATCAAGGTGAGTACATCCCAGGGATGCATTTATATGGTTCTATAATAAAATAAAAAACAGGCCATCATGGAAAAAAATAATAATAATCGGGATTCATTGATATGAAATTTTGATTAAAAACATAGCTGGGGAATACCTGATACTGGTATTGGCGCATAAATACCAATTACTCACTAAAACTTATGCTTAGGTTTTAAAGGCAAAGTTGCAAATAATTCAACATACAGTATGACCAGCAGAGACAAACAAGTTCAAATAAATCTGTATTTTTCAGTATATGTTGTGATTGATGGATGATGCTTTGGTTACCATGATGAATACAGTTTTAAACAGCTGTCCATCTGTTTAAATAAAAAAAAAAAAACTTTCTAATAAAATTTACAAAACCATACATTTTTTAACTGGCTTGTTCACTTTAATTACACATTTAAATCATCCTTAATATATTTAGAATGAACAAAGTATTTAATCTCCCATCTCTATACAAAAATGTACTGTCCAAATAAAGAAACAACTTAACCAAATCTGTGACACTCCGTCCACCACGCAGGCGCACAAACATGCCCACATAATGATGACAAGTCTCTTAGGACAGAAAGAGGAAACACGACAGCTCACACATGTAGTCGGCCTTTAGGCCCTACCCTGCTGCCAAATTTTACTTCTAACTTCCTGTTCTTTCTCTGGCTTTTTTAATTCAGCAGTTTCTTGCCTTGAAAATTGCTGGCTAATAACATGTAGAAAATAATGGATTTAATCGTCATTACTTCTTTTAAAAATGTCCTGCTTGCAAATACAAACATTATTAAAGTGAAAAGACATGAGTTACTGTGATTGCTGGTTTTAGAGTTATTTGACTCAGGTACACAAGAACTAACAAACAGGATAATGATGGTCTGGAAAGTTTTTTTTTTTTAATTAAGACAAATGTTACCTGCATTTTTTTTCACAATCCAAGTTACGTCTTCAAACTGACATTAAAGCTCCTCCATTATGAGGAAAACCTGAGCACAAATGATGACATCAGTCTTTCCACATCACTGACTTGTTTAAACAAAACACGCTTCATGCTATCTGGGCAGCCATTTTGCCACAGGCACCAAAGTATAATGTTTCCTTGTCTGTCTTTAACTTCCTCCTGTCCTGGCAAGGGAAATTAAAGAAATATATTTTCTACACAAATATCGTCCAGCTTCAGATTTATGAACATCTTCCTACACACACACACATATTTAAAACAACCAAACAAAACACGGACAAACACATATTTGTAAGGCAGATCAATGTGACTCTGCAAAAACAGCTGGACTGTATACTGCAAAGGTTTTTTTCTGTGATATGACCAGCCTCTGGGTGAACATTTCTTGCTCTCCTTCTCTCTCTCACATACATACACACGCTTTACAAGCTTAAAAAAAACAATTTGTCTATAATATAAAGCCATAAACTACTAGATTACTGATGTTCCAAAGCAGAGGTTTCGTTAATGCAAAACTACCATATTCCATAAAATAGTCAAAATAATGAAAAGAATTTGTAATGAGTGGACATTGGGGATAAAGATTAGATTTAATCTTGTGAAGCAGTTTTGGTGGGTGAAGGTTTTTTGTAAGGTTTACTGATATAAAACAGAAAAGTTACTCCACACCAACTTAATGCAGATGATGAAGGGGGGGGAGAAGGATTCAAGTTATTTTCCATGAACTGTAATTCTTCCTAAACCTTTTCTGCACAGGAAAACACCACCCCCATCTACCTTAAAACACAAACATATGTGGGTCCAATCTGAGAACATGGCTACTCGGATTGGTTGTGGAAACCAGAAACTGCTCCAATCCTGAAAGAGCAAAAAGCAGGCGTCACAGCGCCATGTTTTTAACCCTATTGTACAATAGGACACAGACACAGACACATTAAAAGCTTCAACCGAGCTTTAGAGGGCACAGTCCTGCCTGCTCCATTTCAGCAAATACAGAGCCCTCTTTAACACTGAAACCAGAGAGTGACTCACTTTTTCCACCATACACCACCTGTCTTATCTTATTTTATCCATTTTAAAAAGCATTAATTAAAGAAATACCCAGGCTGGAAATGGATTCTGCTATTTACGATAATCTCTTTCCTCTCCTCACCAGTCACCCCTCACTCTTTCTGTGCTGGAATTCGCTCCTTTTGCCTGGCAATCGGCCAAAACCATGTTTTACACTCAAGCTTTTTGATATATAGCTTCAGAGTATGTTACTATAAAGACATAAAAATATTAATAAATATAGAAAAAAAACAGCTTATTTTAAAGACTTTCAACAACACGTGACCTTTAAACATTTCAACCACATGACCTCTAAAAAACATATGAATGCACATGCAAAAAAAAAAAATGGGTGTGACATCAATAAATGAACAGCATTTGAAAAAGGAATAAGATTGGTGTTCTGACTGAACAACCAAGTTTCCCCCGATTTCTTTCCTGGGGAAAAAGCACATTTTCTGGGCAAAAGTAAAATGAATCCTAAAATGTATCCTGTTTTTAGACTTCAAAAGACTGCACAGTGTCAGTGTTAAATTAATTCACTCACATTGGATTTACTTTAAACATTTGTGAGGCTTTTTCAAATTACAAATGTCTGATAATTTGGAAACAACTGATCAGGACACTCGGTCACAACCCTCTTCCTTTCAGGAGGTCAAAATGGTCCTATAACTAGTTTTATGACCTTGAACATTAAGTCATTGGTTTAGTAAATATCAGGAGGTTTTTTAGTCCATAATTAAAAATGTGTCAAAATATGTGTCGTTCCCAAGCCCTTAAAAAACTATTAATTCAAAACTCATTACAAGACTAACTTGTCCTTTGTCTTTGCACAAAGCAGGACACTTTACTTAGATAACAAGTCTGGGGAATGAGGCAAGCAGCTCAAATTTCACATTGTAAAGAGCAGCCAGAACAGCGGCTGTGACCAAAATAACGCAGAGAAACATATTCAGGAAATGTGTGGCATATGTGACTACGCTCACATGCGCAGATGAAAATTAAAGGAGACCAGTAGTGGTTGTTGCCATAGAGAAATATAAACCATGCAAACTATGCCTATTTTGAAGCACCAGTCATGACTTATAAGAAATTCAAACTATATATTTTTCTTCTGTAAAACCTTGTACCTTATTCGTTTTTTTAAAGAACAACACCTTTTACCTACAGATCAGGATTTAAGGCAGGGCGTCACATACTACTGTGTCACTGCAGTCACCATGGCTCTCCAGTAAAATGGGAAAAACAAATTGTTTGCTTGCTTTCAGCTGTTATTTGTATTCATTCATTTGTATTCATTTTGTTTCTAAAGCCCTGTGTTACAAACGACTTTATAATGAATAGAAACCTCACTGAATTTTAAATAAAACTATTCACAAGGTAGATTTCAACCACAAGCATGTACTGATGATTGCATAAATCAAAAAATATCATTATGCTATACGGTTTTTTGTGAGCTGTAATCGTGGCGGGCATTAAGGAAATGGGACTTTTAAGCTTTGTTTTTAGAGATGAAGACGTGGTTTGTTATAACATACTGTCTTGTCACTGACTCAAAGTGCGAATCCATGCAAAAAAATCGGGAAATTCCCAATCGGTGAAAGCAAGAACGGCTGCAAATCATAAGCCAGTCACTGCAGCCTGACTTGCTCTCTCTCTCGCCTCTTCGACTCACTTGTTGTTGAAATAAAAATGGAGGCTAAAAAAGGAAACGCGAGCTCCCCTCAGAAATACCACCCATTTCTCATGGCCGCCGAACAGCTTGGGGGTTGGATCTTGGGGGAGGTGGAGGAGGATAGAATGAGAAAAGCAAGTCACCCCTCAAAGAGTTGGCAATGTTGGCTAGCGAAAGAAAGTTAATCACAACACTCAAATATCCAACTCCCATAAGTTAATAGTTCTGAGTGACGAAATAAACATAAGAACTGATCGGTGTCAGTTCTGCATCGAGCACAGCACAGGTACACCGAGGAAGAAAAAAACGCCATAAATGCGGATTGTGTGGACTTCCGGAGTGATTATGCAACGGATACAATGAAATATCCAACTGGTCGACATCACCAGAAACAAAAACAACCCGTAGGTCGGATCCAGAACTGTATATTACCAAAAAGAAACCTCTGGTGTGCAACTCCAGAAATAATCTCTAACGTTGTCGAAACGACTGTATACATCTGAGCTCGATGACCTGAACACTGAGGTTATTGGTTGATAATCCACACTCAGTGAACATATACCTATATAGATATATATCTAACAACATGACGAACACAAACAGTTCCATCAGACACCTTAATGACCTGAACCTCGTTAGGTAGGACTCTCTTTTCGGGTTTCCAAACTCGAGAAGACGAAATTAATGGTAAATTAATGCCGCGTTGAATCTTTTCAAATGGATTAGCATGATTTCAACAACCGATGGATAAACGACGAGTCTCCATCGTCATAGATGACAAAATTGAAACCGTTCAGCTTCCTATTTTCTTTATTTATCAAATATAACTGCTGTTATAAACTGGCCGAGCGAAGCAGGGAGGTGGTCATATACTGAAAGTAATATTCAAATAAATCTCTCCCCAAAGCATGCAAACTATAAATGTTTACATTGCTCAAGCGAAAAACGCAGTACTCTGAAACACGAGGAACTGCCACAGTATCGGTGATATAAGCGACAGACATCACCCAGCAGCCTGGTAAGGTAACTAATCAACAAACAAGGGTGGTTTAATAAAGCAACATACTGTTATAATGTGGAGCACATGGCTGGTTTCCGAAACAATATAAATAAAACGGACGAAAAAAAGCCACGATCCTCTGCAAAGAAATGCAAACACATCGAGGAAGGTAGCTTTAGCCAGCTAACCAAGTTATGCTCTTAACTTTTGCCATTACTGATACATAACAACCAGCTGTCTGCAAAAACGTATGAAGCCTCTAAAACTTACCCAGTCCGTCATTCCAGCTCAATTCAGGTCGACTATCCCACTGAGACAATCCAATGTTTTCAAATATTCCCACATCAAGGCAAATAACACGACGAGGCCTTTCCTTGCGACCTCGGCGTTTCCTGTGAGACGCAGGCTGGAGGGCAGCTCCCTCTCCCGGGCTGCCTTGCAAACTTCTCAATGTTCTTTCACGCAGTGCCTAAAGTTCCATATCCACGTCTGTCTGGTTCATAGCAGTCCCTTCGAACAGTAGCTTAAAGCCCAATTGGTTGCATCCATTTATAATGTAGTTTTATAGTAATAATAGTCGATATTTATATAGGGTAGGTATAGCTAAGTGTGTTACAGGCTGTGATTCTCGCTCGGCTGGTGAACATTAGCAGTGGCGCCCCTCCCCCCTCCGCTCACCGGCATCACCACCACTACAGCCACACTGACACACAACCTTGCACGGGGCCTCCCGGCGGCTTACGCACGGACTCGACTGAGGTTCAGCCTGCTCGATTTCTATTGGTCACACATCTGTCGATCTGCATACAAAAATAAAGATGGGATATTTGATTGGGCAGAAGGCGGTCCTTAGCAGTGGATGGGCAGGAACGTTGTTTCAGGGAGGGGTGGAAAGCGTATTCAGCCTCGGTTCCGCTCGGTGAGAGGTTGTATGGAGAGTTTTCACAGGCGACGCGAAAGACCTAGTAGCTAAACGGATACCCGAAAAGAAGTTAAAATGGATATGGGAATCAATGATTGTTTTTAAGTACATACGCTTTGGAATTCTTTCATTAAGGGAATTATTCTTGCTTCTTGTATAAAAAAAAGCAATGGTGCTCAGCCCTCATGGGAATACCCCGAGTTTTTAGCCACATAGCAGCTGTTTGTCCATAGTATGGGGTCTCCAGGGCCCCATCGCAGGGACTACGGCATTAGAGGTAGGGTCAGCCCCACCTTAAACCAGCTATGAATGGAACATGAAGTGTCGGTCTTATGGGACCCGGCATAGGATTAAACGGGGAGGTTGTCTTTTTCGATCGCATTCCTGATCGTGTACACTTCGCACACACCGCAGCACCTTTGTGTCTCGCCTCATGGGTTGGCTTTGTCACGTTGGACTGATTAAAACCGTTTTAATATCCTGCAGTCGTGTTAACTGGATTCAACGGAATAATCTTGACCGACGTTCCAGATTCGATAACGCCTGCGTTTAACGTGCAGTCGGGCGCAGCTGCGATTAGTCAGTGAATCTGGAGATAAACATCGATCCCGTTCCATTGGCCCGGTGTTTGTGTGCCAGGTCACGGGGCGCGACGGGAGCGCACGGATTGGCTCGCCGCCTTCTGGTAACGTCAGTTGTTGCAAGGAGTTTGAGTTAGGAAGATCTGACTGAGGCTGCGGTCCAAAGAATGTCCGAAATAAACCCGCAGCTGCGTGCTGGCTACGCTTTAAAACGTTTAAACAACGTACCTTTTAACCAATCTGGATCAATACTACCACACACGGAATAGATAGATGTCTTTATTGGACCCATTTACTGAAAGCATATTCCAAATAAAAATATATATTTTTTATATTTAGAAATATTTGGTGACGCTCACATAAGAGTGGGGAATCTTAATGATTAATGTAACCATGTACTCTTTAATCTCTTGAGAGGCTGTTCCAACATATTGCAGCGTAAGCGTGGGTGAAAAAAAATCTTCGCACTACAATGGTGTGGAGTGGTCTGGTCCACATTCCTTTTCAGTAAATAGCGTTTGTTTAGATGCTAAGCACGACTGCTATCTTTCAACAGTCGTTCAGGAACGTCAATAGCCTCCATACCAGACCCGCAGCAGCGCACGTAATCCCATCTGGAGTCAGAACGGTGACTCGCGATGAAACGCCAGTGCCAAGTAATTCCTCACTAATTCAGAAGGTTTGGATCTGTGACATGCCGGTGTAATATTCGCGTGACCCAAAAAGTTGATTAATTTCGTGAGAGAAAAACATTTTGTACTCATTAGGTTGATTCGACGACACGATTGAAAATGGCGAATCAGGAAATGCCACGTCAGCGTAAAGCCGGGTGGCGGCGGCGGCGTTCCTCTCTGCGCGCTGGCTGAACACGTGACCCGCCCTCCCCCATCTCCCGCGGTTCCCAGCCGCGCTGCCAGACTGAGGCTCTGCCTTTACAATGTGTCTATTGTAGCCGCCCGCGTGCCCCTGCTCACGTGACTACCGACCCGCAGTATTTGCCAAATCGCCCCAAAAACAAAACAATCACGTTTTTCACGCACTGTAACATCATCTATTTCGCAAACCCGTATTGTATTTCTAATTACATAACGATTTCGAGATTTTATGTGGTTGTTTAGTTTAAAGAGCATTCCCGAAAACCCAGAAAGGTCCAAAAACTTAACTATACAAGTCGGGAAAAGCGATCTGCACTATATTACATTTATATTTAGTCATTAAGCAGACGTTTTTATTCAAAACGACTTACAAATTAGAACGCCAGTCAGTAGTTTAGGAAAAACTAACTACACTAGAATGATCAAACTTGATAATTATCGTATCCTGCACCCATCCCTTTCTTTACGGGTTTTTGTGGAGAAAAAAAACGTGTTTTCAGTTGTTTTTTTGAAAATGCAAAGTGACTCCACCTTATGGAGAGTTGGGAAGATCGTTCCACCATTTTGCAGTTGTGAGCCATGGAGTGAGCATTAGCATCTCAGCACCAGGCATCACTCAAGGGTGAAGTGAAAGAGTTGGAGTGTCTTTTGATACTAAAATTAAAAAGACACCTTAATCATTGAGTTTTGGTGTTTTATTTAGCCCTTCTGTTTCAGAATAACTTTGTACAAAGCAAGGTACATTAAAGGCATGGTTGAGGGAGTTTGGCCAGCATAGAAGCCTGACCTCTCTCCCACTGAACACATTTCAGAGGAATTAAACCTGACATTGGATAACAGGCCCTGCTGTTGTAGCTAAAGGGTTCATTTGGATGTTATAAAAGTTCCTTTGGCTGGAATTTGGTGTCCTAATACTTTTGTCAATGTCCTGTTATTAATAAACAGAATAAGCAAGATAGCGATGTGCAAGAAAGCCATTTCCTATTAATATGTTAGGTGTTACCGTCAGTCATTAACAATATGTATGTAGACATGCATAGAAGAAAACAACTCAAAATACATTCAATATATATATACACACACACATATACAGTGTGCATGTTTATAGACCATTGATCACAGTAAAAAAAAAAAATTGTACACTTTTTTTATTTTATTTAGCTTACATGTTAACACAAATGATTGTTATTGATTTAAGAATTTAAAACAATATTGCACTCATATGGCTTTGTGAAATACAATTTTTGGTATTTGGTAAAATTTAGACAAAAAAAATACCAGTCCAGGAAAAATGACAAATAAGTGTGATCGTCTGTTTTCTTAACAAATTCTAAAGTTTTAGTTTAATTTCAACTTGAACCAGTGGATTTCCAACTAATTGCAGTTGACTTCTCACAAACATAAAAAGAAAAAAAAAATCTAGTAAGATTTGATTATGTAGCATTACAGGTAGGCTTTATCTGAGGAAAATACACCTGTGTCATTATTACTGCAAATTATGCTAGTTCTAAAACACTGAACAGAACCCTGTCTAAACAATGACTATATGCATGAACTAAAATAATGTTAAAAATAGAACGGAACACTCCACAGATGAGAAATGGCTTTGAGACACTGCTGATTCCATTAGTGCTCACGTCTAAATAACACAGGTATGTGTTGGGGAATCACATCATTATAGATACATAGAGGTTTTGTACAGATGTTGATTTAAACATCACAATTTGTATCCAACAAAGACTCATCACTGATCGATAGAGATGGCAATAAGAAATTTTCTAAATTTTCAAATATCGGATGTAGAAGATACTACCACTGCTTTAAAGCACTGTCTGTTCACACTCTGCTGGCAAGACAACTGCAGCTACAACCTGCCCTGGAAAGATGACGTGAAAGTCATGTGACTTAAGTTTGGCCATAGGAGTAAATCTTGTTCGATCCTTGGTGCTGAAATTGCCATTTTTACTGTTTAGCAATAAGTTTTATGGAGATACCAAGGGCCCTAAAATCTAAAGACAATTTCTCACATTTAGACTTAACAATACATTCAACTCTTACAAAGACGACTTCAGTTCAACAATTACCTAAACATTAGGTTCTAATTTATGCGCTGTATTTTTAAACACCAAGGTATAAAGTTATATTACCTACACATTTTATCACAGACACATTTGCTGCCTCTCTTTTCTCCCTACAGAATCAGAGACACTTTTTAGATTATCTAACAAAATATGAAAACACTGTAAACGTTAAAATCAGCCTGGAATGAAAACCACATGTGCAGCTTTTTTGGAACTGTTACCATTATTTTCTGTACGTATGAAAGACAGTCAAGGAGTATATCAGTGTAAACGGAGGAGCCCCTACGTAATTTTTTTTTGTCATGCAGTGAGCGATGCTGTTATGGAGCTCTTTTGTCTCCTGTGGACACTCCTAATACACAAACTCGACCTCTGTGGTTTCTTGCTTCTTCTCTGAGCTCACAGCAGTTTCAGGCTGCCTGTAACATTATTGACCACCTCCTCCTCTCCTATGATGGCCAGTACAGTGCTGGAACCAGGCTCCACCTGAAATCAACATATGAAAATTAACATTTTATGATTTTGTGGATAAATGTAAAGACATTTACAAATTACATCTATGGCTATTTTTATGCAATCAAATTGCAGCTATAACAGCTTGCCATTTTGGGGCAAGGTTACCAACAAGATTTTGTTCTATGTCTATTTATACCCAGACATTAAATAAAAAAGGCTGGCCCTAAATCTCTGTTCAAGTTCATCTCAGAGGTATTGTCAAACTAAGTCCTTCACACCAATCACATGAAGTTTGCTTTGTGTACTGGGGATTAGCCTTGCTGAAAGAGAAACAGACCTTTTTTAAACTGTTCTCACAAAGTGAGATGTTCAGAATGGATGGTAGATGCAGATTTTTTTCACCTGTCGGATATGAATTGAATAAAGAACCTGAAAACAACAATTCAGAGATATGTCCCAATATCCTTGTTCACAAACAAATTAAGCCAAATTTCAGAAATCTACAGAATGTGAATTATAAAAAAAAAAAAAATTACATCAGCTCCTTCAGGAAGGCTTCGTCTGTCTGCAATCCACAATTCAATTTATCCCAAAAGCGTTCAGCTGAGTTTGAAAGTGTGATTTGTGCACTACAGACTCAGTAAAGTGAAGTTCTTGAATGTTGTACAGGAAAAAAATGTCTGAGCAAAGTATAAATACAACATATTCATTATTTTTTTTATATGTGGCTGTCTGCTGAAATACTAGCAATTTAATGTTTACGTATATGTAATAAGGCACGGAATTTGGGGCATATAAAAATATGGTCTGTGTACATAATACAACTAAACAGACCAGTGTATATACTAAGAAAGGAATCTGGTTAGCCATCTAGAAATTCCCTGAACAGCAAGCAGTCGAAGTCAGCTAGCGCTTTAAAAAAAAAGTATTTGAACAATGAAATAAAATCAATCATACTGTGACACAAATAAACATCCACTGAACAAATTCATTCTTAATGACTGAACAAAGAACATTTCCTTATCTAATTGAATGTCAGTACTTCAACAAGTTCTTACATCATGTTCCCGATATTAGTGTTGAAGTGTTCCATTTCCATATAATATTTTTCTCAGTGTTCATACCTGTGTGAGTCCAGCGTCCTGTATCAGTTTTGTGGGGAGGTTCAGACTCATAGCAAGGGCCTGCAATTCTAAAAGATGTGCCATGTTGGTGCCCTGTAGCACAATCTTCTTAGATCTTAACACACAGACACAACAGATCCAATGTGAATTCAGGATAGTGTGTACAAGGGTAAAAAGCCATAATATTAACATGGAAATAAAATATCTATACAAAACACAGTCAAAATGTCAAGCAAATTACATATTAAATGATTTTGAATTGTATTTCACTCAACATAAAATGTAATAAATTTAATTTTTTATAAAAAATAAAAATTAAAAAAAAAAACTCAAACGCACAGTAATGATAGCTGGTCCACTGTCAACATGAATTTTACAATTAGCATTTTCCAAATTTTTACACACTTGTAAAAATAAAAGACAAGCCTTTAACTTTATGACTCCCATAGTTTATACTTTTTTTATATTCAGAGTATCTAAATACTAGTTTCATCATTATCATTTGGACAGGACATTCATTTGACAGGACAGTTGTTACTGTCTTAGTCTTATGATGAATGTTACTGTCATGGGGTAATTTAGGCTTTTTAATTTTTCCTACCAGCATGAGAAAAACTTGTAGATTCGTATTGTGGTAAAGAAAAAACAACATACCAAAGTAAACACACACAGGCGTAGAAAATGGCATTTAGATGCCACAAAGATAAAAAAAAAAACTGCATAAACTAGGAATTGAACCCTAGGCCATTCTCGCTGTACACTGGAAGCACTAACCACGGCACAACTATTGCTACCCTTAAAATAATTTTTAAAAATGTGGAAATGACCGTAATCTTTCTTTTTTATATAAATGACCATAAACAGTCAGACAAAGGTAGGTTTTTTAAAATTAGGATTGTGTTAACCGACAGATTTACAGCTATAAATGTTATGTCACTCTAAAATAAGTATTTACATAATGTTTTATGTGTTATATGTTACATATATAATGTTAATTGTTTACAAAATGTTTAAAGGTTTAGAAGTGGTCAACAAAGTCTATATCCTTTTATGATATAACCAATAATCAGTAATGTCGCCGTGACGTCAATGTAATTAAATTAACCAGATTTGAGAAGCTGTGCTGTTTCAGTTTAGTGTCTCACCCTGCATGATCCCATTTCCAGGCCATCTCTCTCCAGGTGTTCTTTTCCTGCATGGCCTGGTACAGAGCCACAGCTGCATGGCCCACCTGTGCTGCCACCTGCAGGAGAACTCAGAATCACCTCACATGCAACACAATTGACCTCAATAAGACATCAGATCTTGGTCATACCTTCCCCACTCCCATTGACAATTCCATGTTCACAACAAAAACCATCTTGAACATCACATCTTCATCCCCTTCTTCCTGCAAGAAATCAAGCAGTAGAGATAAAGTAAACAAATGCACATCAGAAGAAGCTTGGGATTGAAGTGAGTGTTAAGCAAACCTCATTTTCCAGTTTGTTGAAGTAGTACATTGCTGCCTCCTCAGCAGAAACATTTCTTGTGTGTATAAGCGCCTAAAACAAAGAGCAAATAGATTGGAATTTAAATGAATGTAAAATATAACAACAAGAAATAAACAGAAACATTTATCCTTTTACTGTATTGATTTAATATCTGGACATATCAGTTTTTTCCTCACAGGAATGATTTCCAATGATACAATCAATTTACCACCAATTTTAACTTTTAGCATGTTTATGGATTTTGGAAAGAAACTGGTGTTTCTGAAAGAAATTCATGCGAACATGGGGAAGAAATGCAGATTTGAGATAGAAAAGACCTTCTACCTGAGAGGTGAGAACCAACCACTGTACCAGCATGCCACCAAACAAAAACAACCTTTGGTATATTTAATGACAACTAAAAGCAATGTATTCCAGCAGTAAAGTTCACATACATTTAAAAAGAGTAAATTTGTCAGACACATTTGTAGCTTTACTGTTAACGGTGAACAGCAGCAGATGTATAAATTTCATTCAGTACCTTTGCTTACACCCCAGCTCCATGTCAGGGATAAGAGCATTACTATTAGATGCATTTATATAATTTGTGTTAAATTCATTAGATAGTTATAGAATATAGTTATATATTCAAAGATAATTATTAATGTTGTAGTGGGACATTAATGCTGAAAATGACTCAGAATGCAGCTTATATTATTAACGTTATAATATTGACCTTTTTTTTTTTTTTAAAGATTTTTTAAAAAGTTGATTGGGGATTGCCAGCCAGGTCCTTTTATTAAACGTCAGTGTATTATCAGTGGGTTAACCTCACAAGTGGTCTTCTGAATAAACAAACAAAAATTCACACACACACACACACACATTTTCCAGAGAAGTGGAAACTTATAGCTCAAGAATTCAAGATAAGTTCCTGTGAGGTAACCTGTAGGTGTTTCAAAACTTGGTCATATAGTTTACCTTCTGTGTGAGACAAAATGACTTTTGTCTGATGCCTGATTAAAAAAAAACTTTGTGATTAACACACCCCACCTGCCTGGCAGCCTCTTCTGGGATATCCAGTTCTCTAAGCTGTTGAAGGTACACAGGATTCACATCCTGATTAGCTGAATCTAGAGAAGGCTGTTCAATAGACTCCATGATGTTACCTGAATTAACAAGAAAAAGCATCTTCCTTAACAAACCAACACAGAATGGATCTGTAGGTTGTGTGTAAACCAATACAGTAAAAATACAATACAGTAAGCTGAAAAGTACATCCCAACAGATTCACTGATGCCACCTTCATTCCTCATGTAGAAATATTGTCAATACCCAGAAATTTATCAAAATCAGCTTTCATCAAGAATGTATTTGCCAAAATAAAAATGTGCATATGAGGAGGGAATTGTGGATGACGTATATAAAGGGTAAACACTGAAAAAAACACACCTCCAATCACCTTCTGTAAAAGTATGCAGGTCTTAAAATTAGTGTATATAGTATATATCATTTATATATATATATATATATATATATATATATATATATATATATATATATATATATTCACACACTAATAATTCATATGTAAATATAAGAGAGAGAGAGAGAGAGAGAGAGAGAGAGAGAGAGAGAGAGAGAGAGAGAGAGAATCAGTGGGCTCTAAACACCCATCCTACCCAGCTTTTCACTATGGGTTCAAAGCCAACTGGCACCCTAACTATAGAATTCACCCTGTATTGAGAATGGTTTGTATGTATCTTACAAGAGTGCAAGACACTCCCACTGAATGACTTGTGAAACATAGCTTTATTTTCCAGCATTGAACTGAAATTTATTAAAAAATTAACTATATATTCTATGATTCATGGAGAGTTTGTTATTTACATAACATGTGATACAAGGAAATGCAAATTAAATTCTGTTTCACTCACCCAGTTTTGACCCTAAGCACTGTATTCATATGTATGTGTGTTATTTATCTTTGTGTTTTTTCAGCTTAAGAATATGACTGGAGGAACAATGTAAGAATTTTATTGTGCAGTGTAACTGCCATCTGATATTTCTCACTGCTTAATTTCCCCATTAAGGTATTAATAAAGTATTAAATCAATCAAAACACTAAGGTTTTAGGTGGCATTGCAAAATCGTATTTAGATGAGTCTTTGTTAGCTTGGTGATCAGGAAGAATCAGACATGAAGCCTCACCGCAGTCTCACTCTGCTGAAGGCCACCGACCCGCTGCCTCTGCTCGGCTCTGCTGCCTCCCTCCGCTGCCTCTGCTCGGCCCTGCTACCTCTGCTCGGCCCTGCTGCCTCTGCTCGGCTCTGCTCGGCCCTGCTGCCTCGGCTCTGCTGCCTCGGCTCTGCTGCCTCTCTCCGCTGCCTCTCTCCGCTGCCTCTGCTCGGCTCTGTTCTGTTGTGCTGTGTCGCTGTTAAACGCTGAGCGGAGTCTGAAACCGGGATCAGCAAATCCAGCCCGCGCTGTTCTGTAATAGCGTCTCTCTCTCACTCACTCTCTCTCTCTCTCACTCTCACTAACAGACGCATAACACGAGCCTCGTGCAGCTCAGATAAATGTCACGTTCTCCTGAAACTTTTTTCTGCTAGCTACAACATACTTTAGAGCCAAAGTGCGATACAAACGCCTCCATGCTGCCTCGTTGTAATTCCGGGTCAGCGTGTTGCGTTCCAAATAACACTATGCTCCCTGTTTCCTACACACTGTAGAGTGAGCACTTATACACTGCTGACGTCACGTCGTCATGCTGGCGTGGACGCCATGTTTGGCACTAGTCTCTTTGAATTTTGCTTTTCAGTGTCAAATATGAATAAACGTAAATGGAGGTTTCCAAATATCGTTACTATTATGTTACTTTATTATTTACTATTTGTCTTGCCGGTCTCACAGCTTCCCCAATCAGGCCTCTACAACTAATTCAGAACTCTGCACTCTGCAGTCTGCAGTCCTGCAGTGACTTGTATTGGTCAAGACGGTTTCCTGAACGAGAGACAGATAAAAAGGTTACAGTGTCTAAAGTAGAGCGAGTTTTTGTCTTGAATTCACTTTAAACTTTCCACCATAAATATTTTATGATCTACTATTCTGTATAACACTGACTAATCTAACTAGCCTTTAAAAACAGACAGATCTCATTGTTCTAAAGCTACTCCAAGCACCTCACATAATGGAGGAGCCTTACCTGCCACCTCCAGTGGTGGGATTCATGGCATCTTACACTCTATTTCGACCAAATAATGTTACATTTTTATTAAAATCCCAGTAGTTTCTGGAAAACATGTGATGTTGGTTATATGCTATCTTTTAAGTCCAGAAACAAAAGACTTTAGGGTTGAGTACAGAGATCTTAATTAAGCCTTTCTGCAAGATTTTAAAGTGTGTTTGTGGGAAATAAAAAAAAGGTTATAATAATAATAATAATAATAATAATAATAATAATAATGATAATAATAAAAGTAAAATGGTTTTAAAATTGTCTGATAAAGGTTCCAGTAGGTGCAGTAAGTAACTGTCACAAAAAAGATATGAAACATAATTTAATTAGTTTCATTAAATGTAATATTATGGTTCACAGACGTAAAGAATTACCACAACACAACTGAGCGTCAAATCTGAGTTAAACGTTGTTATTGAGATCAGACACAAGAGGGCGCCGTGGCTTTAATGTTTCTCGAGCTGCTTGATTTTTAAAAAAATGTTTTCGATTTTGTTATTTTTCGGCATATCGAAGATATTGGGGGGGGAAAACCAATGACAAATGCGCTTTGCACATTATTAAACTTAATAATAAACAGATATGTTTAAATAAATGTAGTCTAGTACAGTATTTTAAACGGAGCGATAGCTCAGTGGTTGGGGTATCAAACTGAAGGTTGGTGGTTCAAATCCCAGGTCCACTGAAGTTACCAGTGTGGGTCCTTGAGCAAGACCCTTAACCCTCATTGCTGCAGGGATGTTGTGATTAACCCTGTGCTCACCTTGTATGTCGCTTTGGATAAAAGCGTCCAATAAATGACCTAATATAATGTAAATGTAAACGTTGAATTATAAGCATTAGTCAATGTTTTGATATTACTGTGATATTAATTCGTCAGGTCCAACTTATTTTTCCGTTTCTTCCAATTTAAGAGCTTTAATCGACAACCATTAAGATGCTATTTATTATGCAAATATATTGAGTAACAATCAACAATTTTGATGAATTAAAAAGGCGCCTGTATGTAGATCCTGCGATTGACCACTAGATGGCAATATTTGCTGAGCACAAAGAAAAGGCGCTTTAATAATAATTTAATAACGCACTTTTGTAGTGTTGACTATCATTTCATTCAGAAATTAATGATAACTAAACACTTACTACAACTAAATACACTGACTTATAAACATTTTAAACCATCATGAAATCGTGGTTGATTTCTGGCATGAATATTTAATTAAGAACATTTAATGAGAAGCATTTAATGTCAAGCTGCTTCCATCTGTCTTTATTAGTTGTTGACATGAGGATAGCATCTTCATGGCTTTATTTATAATCTGCTACCATAAATATTTAAACATAATGAAGACCAGAGTATATAAACACATTTTTTCTACCTTAAGGCACATTAGGTGGCTTAGTGGTTAGCACATTCTCCTCTCAGCACTAGGGATTCCCAGTTCAAATCCCAATCTGGGTGGAGTTTCCATGTTCTTCCCGTGTCCGCATGGGTTTACTCCGGGTTCTCCGGTTTCCTCCCACATTCCAAAAACATGTCGGATCAAGTCAATTGAATTCTCCAAATTGCCCCATATAGTGTGTCTGTGTGAGTGAGTGTGTGCCCAGCGATGGATTGGTGACCTGTCCTGGGTGTATCTGCCCAGCACCTGAAACGTTCTCCCCTGGATGGGCATGGGGAACCCCCCCACGACCCTAATAGAGGATAAAGCGGCTTGAATGAGACACATTATACTGAGAATTATCACTGACACTAGATTTATTGATGAAATGAGAACACTTCCATTATACTGTATCTCCTTAAGTCCTTTACCTGACATTCACATGCCAGTGCACAATTAGTTTTACTGATTTATTAAACAGTCTGTTTCATGTTTCATCTCTAATTATTGCCCTTTTTCAACAATCAACACCTTACTTAACTCAACCGTAGACTCACATTCTTCTGTTTTGGTATTAATTCTGTTTTTCTGAACAAAAATCATATTTTATTTAGCTTATGTGTTATAGGTTTATGATCCAAACCCAGACTGTTTCTCATTTTTGGTACATTTTAAATAATAAAAAAAAAAGAGTTTCATAGGGCAGCACAGTGGCTTAGTGGTTAGCACCTTCACCTCTCAGCACTAGGGATTACCGGTTCGAATCCCCATCTGGGTGGAGTTTCCATGTTCTCCCCGTGTCCGTGTGGGTTTCCTCCGGGTTCTCCGGTTTCATCCCACAGTCCAAAAACATGGATCAAGTCAATTGAGTTCTCCAAATTGCCCCATATAGAGTGTTTGTGTAAGTGAGTGTGTGCCCAGTGATGGATTGGCACCCTGTCCTGGGTGTATCTGCCCAGTGCCCGAGACGTTCTCCCCTGGATGGGCATGGGGAACCCCCCCGCGACCCTAATAGAGGATAAAGCGGAAGATAATGATATGGATGGAAGACTTTCATAATTTTTATTTGAATCTATTTTATGTCTGTGGCGGTATTAATTTATTAATTACAGAAGAAAAAAAAAGTATGTTTCTTGGGCATAGACTGTTGGGCTATCAATCTGAAAGTTTAGGGTTGAAATCCTAAGTCCACTAGATTTACCACTGTGGGTTTTTTAGCAGGACCTCTGCTGTAACTTCAATTAATCACCTTTGAAAAGTAGAGAAACAGGAGAGTGAGAATAAATCCACAACAATACTACATTCCTCCATTTTGCATAAAAGACACAAACAAATGAGGCAAAAGTCTCCAGCCTCCATTCTTATATTGTTTAGTAAGTAATGCATTTGTATTTTGTACAAAAACCCTTTAAACACACAACATTTAGTTTCAGTGCAGTATGATCAGCTACTTTCAGCAGCATCACAATTGAGATGATTTGTATAATAATCCTGCATATTACTGTCACATGGTTATAAATTCCTCCCATAATGATTTGTGAAATGAATGTCAGATTATACAACGCAAGGATTTTTATTTAGAATATTTTATTAACTCTCAATATAATTTGTAAAAATGTTCACATACTGTTGGTAAGAGGCTACAGCTGGGAGACAATCATTATTTACCATATTAACAACCTCATTAAAAACAAAGAACATTAAAAAAGAGCCTGCTCTAATCTACACATAATTTACCCTAATGACAGTTTTAGTTTTATGTCTCAGGTGATTTCTGCACAGATGTTTCCACAAAAACACACCTGTTTGCAGAATGCGATGCCTGTGTGATCCAGTTATCTTCTTGTACCATAAAACTAAGTTATCTCACTAGCTGCTCCCATAACACTTTTCTGCACGTTAGCTTCTCCCTTTCTAGTCGTTTTTAACATGGAAACTAATCATTTGTTAAAAATAACTACTGATGAACGAGCATTTTGTAAATGATGAGTTTAAGGCAAATGCATATCCCACTGAAACTGAACACGAAGTCTGAACATTGAATAAAACATTGACCATTCAGTGTGAATTAAACACAGACACGCAATACTCAAACACTAACCTTTGAGAAGATCAGTTTCACTAATAATTCATTAAAGAAATGTTGCGTCAGAAGAGGATAACGTCCAAATAAAGCAGTCTTCAGTCATTGCAATCAATTTATAGATTTGATTATAGACGAATCTAATATCACTCCGTTCCAGTGCATTCAACTGAATAAAACAGAAACAAAATGAAAGCAAAAAAAAAAAAAAAAAAAAAAAAACCTAAAAACACAGAGCTTTTAAAATGTGGTTTGAAATGATCCACATTCTCTTAATGTGATTTTATAAAATGAACCTTAAAACAACGGATAAAACGATCAGGCGCTTTTTAGTGCTGGCACAGAGATCACCGACTTTTCGCACAGTGTAGTTATATTTGCATGTTCTCCTCTTTAGGACTTGGACGGATGTAAACAGCAGTGGAGAAAAGCCAGGAAGATGCACCTTAAGTGTAAATATAAAATAAATAAAATAATAATACCCCAAACTGACGTTTGACACCAAGCACTGTTTCTTTTTATCCACTAATAAGCAGGGGTGAATAAAATGACATTAATTAATGTCCAACACTTCACTGTTTTAGTACAAACACAGTTGCTACTGCACAAATCCATACGGTCTGCACATTGTTATAACATACAGAGGGATTTAGAGAAAATATAAAAAAAGCTAGAGAAAGACGGTAAGAGGCAAACGTTCAACAACACACTCGTTTTCAACCAGTTCCTTTTTGTTTTGCTTTATGCCGAGTGTCCTCTGGTCACATGTCCTCTTTTTTGATGACATTGAAACTGACTAGCCCCAAGAGATAATCAGCAAATACTGATCAAATGCAGGTGGAGGTTCATCAATCCATCCATAATGTGTAGGAAATAGCAGTAGTTCTTTAAAATGAGATCACAATGGAGGAGCCTGTGGGCTTCCATAAACTCCAGTTGTCCTCTAGGTTTGACTTTACTCACTCTTACAGGCACACACACACACTCACTCTAAATGCACCTTGTGGAATCTTGCTTTTTTTCTGTCTACCAGTGATATGATGTGGTTTGGCCAGAGTCTCCCAGATTAACGTCAGGGTCCACACATGCTCACATTCCACATTGTGTCATCTCATCCTACATAAAGTGGCAGCTTGTCTTCAGTCATTCATTCCCCACACTACATCAACACAACGCCTTCAGGCCTCTTCACTCTGATCTCTACACAGTGGGGACGTTGCTCAGTGCACCTCACATGCTAAGCAGATCTTTTGATTTCTCCCCATCAGTCATGCTACAAGTCTGTCACCTTGTTTTCTACAGCGGCTGCGATCTGCTGAAGCCGATAGCCGAGCTGCATCTTCTGAGCGGTGGTGTCCTCCTCTAAGGCAGTGATGATCTGAAACCAGGAGGAGTTCATATTAACTCTCATTCTTTCCATTCCATTTACTCCAAATTCTTTCATAAACAGCTCACCTGGTCGTAATATTTATTGATGTACTTGTACAGCTCATGCAGAGCCACCAAGTAATTTAACTCTCCTGA
>JAFMOD010001324.1:431981-466173 GCA_019802435.1 Corydoras maculifer | reverse complement strand
GGAAGAAGATCTGCTCCCTCCCGCTTGCGTCCCTGTGTGTTGGGAGAGGGAGATGGCTGCTGAGTTGGTGGCTCGCAGTACAGATGGTTTCGAGTAAGTGTTTTAACAGTACACACTCCAACACCAATCAAAGCCACCACCTCCTCTTTACTGATAGCCAGATCTAAATTCTCTCCCTGGAGGAACAGAGTAATGAATCATTAGTTAGCTGATGCAGGTAAATGTCTGAGCTATTAGACCATTAACATCAAACTGTGTCGACCACATTACTAAAAGCTATTACAAAACAAGACTCAAAGTAACAATTAAAAAATGATTGTTTATTTGGGAGTTTAACTCCTGGACAGTCACACTGAAAGGACCTCAGTTCACCTTGACTGGAAATCAAACCGTCTTGCTATAAAGGTGGAAACAACAACTGGTTCACAACCGTACTGCCCAAGAAACCTAAAATGTACTTTGAGCATCAACTACTTTAAGATTCAGCAATTTATTCATAATACATTTTATCCATCCATTATCTTCCGCATCATCCTCTATTAGGGTCGCGGGGGGGGGGGGTTACTTTTTTTTTAGCAGTAAACTAACAAAAAGGTTCTTTAAAAGCACTTTTTATTAATGAATGTGTCCTTTATCTATATAATCTATCTGTTTATTTTAAAACACCTCACTTAAGATTTTATTGACATGTGCCATCTGAGTTACTTGAAGTCATTTTTTTTAGGTGGAATACTAGGATTTGACAGCTTTACTCATATTTAGATTTACATAAGGTTTAATGTTCAGTTCTGATTGGTTGATGACAATCAATAGCGTTACTACCTTTTAATAGACTGTTGTTATGAATAATGAACATCTGCCATAGATCGTGCATGTTTCACTGTCTGTAAGCAACAATTTAAATAATAATATTGAGCTAATATTTTATGCCAAATTATTGATCTAATTAGTAAGCAGAAACATGAAAAGCAAATAAATTGTTACTCTTGTGAAAATAAAAGCTTCAGTTAAATTTAATGAATAACAATTTGAAAACCTGTATCATTCTGGTGAGGTTTATTTCACAATAATGACCTGTACCATTATCGCTTTTATTTATTGCTGATATGCATGGTCTACACTGCATTTATAATAAACATTATAAAAATAACACTTCAAGATCACTGACCTCTACTGATATAACTGATCCAGGTTTGTAGCGAAAGGGCTCGGTGTGATCAGGTTGGTTCAGAGGAAGGAGTTTTGGATTAGGTTCATAGGTGAATGGCGACTGACTGACTGAGTCAAAGTTGAAATGCAAGTTGTCCAGAAGAAACTCCACCAGAATATTGGAACCTATTACACTGAAGTTCACAGCCGGGCTACGACACAGCAGGAGAGTGGAGGTGTTCACCTCACACTTTTCTTCAAACTGAGGAAAAAGAAAAAATATATTTCTGTATATCCAAAATTTAGTAAAAACAGACCAACGTCACAGAAACAATGTGAAACCAATCCACCTACTGTATACTGCTTCATTTTAAAGCTGTTTAATAAAAGCACAAAACTAAAGCTCCAAGTGGTATAACAGAAAAACATTCTCCCAATCAACCAAAAACAAAAGAGGAATCACTGGTTTAAAGCTTGATGATTTTACAGCAACCTGTTCCAGATGTTTTATATTGTCCTGTTATTTTGCGCAGTGTGAGGAAGAAGAAAATAGACTAAAATAATAGCACCTTCAAAATAGGACAAGTTAAAGCTATTTATCTCAGTTTAAACCTTTCAATATGTCACTAAATTGAGGCTCTGTACAGCAGAATTGTTAGTCTAATGTGCAAAACTTCTTTACATGTGCTAGATAAATATTACTGGCTTTAGCTGCCATATATAACCATAGCCTAAAATGATTTCTTACAGACCCTTTCAAATAATATCACCAACCCTCATTTAAAAATGTGATAATATAAAGAATAACCAGAAAGAACAGAGTATCTTTTATGTTTATGGCAGAAGAAAATAGCCAACACTCACAATCATTTTTTGATCGTTTTGTTCAGGAATGATCCGTCTCCGTCGCCACAGTAACTCTTTATTAGACTCTGCATTTATTACACTTCCTCCACTTCTCCTCCTCCTCCGTTTCTTAGTACTGCGTTTTCTGCGGTGAACAGGCTCAGAAGGAAGCAGAGTCACCCTGATCCTTGGTTCCTGTACTACATCCAGATTGTGGCCACACACACGTATCAAGCGACCACCGCTGAAAATGAAAATGTGGATGATGTGACTGGTGCTGAAATTGCTTATGGCATTAAATTAGCTGTTCATATATAAGACCTGTAAACACACCTGGTAAAGCTTTTGGAAGGCTCGGCTTCTGTTATATCTGGGTCTGGGGTGTAGTAGAAGCTGAAGTCATGGAAATTTCGTGCATGGTTGCCATAGAGTACAGTTACTTTATGTTCTCCTGTCCTGTTGCTGGATCCAGTGATACATTCAATCCTGTCATCTTGCACTTTCGAGACACTTTGTTGAAACAGAAAGGAAGGGGTTACACGTACAAAGAATTTTACACTAATTAAAACATTTATTTTGACATTGAAAAACTCCCTTTCATGACCAGTTATTTAAGATGTTTTATCATGGTTGAAAAATATGTGGGTGGATGGATGGATAGATAGATAGACAGAGAGAGAGAGAGAGAGAGATTTTGGTTACATTGTGTGTTTGCATGACATACATTTTACAGGGTGCTTCATCCAGCAGCACGCTGACATCACTGGTCCTGCCAGTCTGTAACCTACTGCCTGTGATGGTTAGAATGCTTCCCCCTGCTCGTGGCCCTTGCGGGGGATTCACCCCCTGTACAAGTGGCTCCTGCTCACACAGAGAAAACAGTTATTAAGCAGTGTATAAACATTTCCTTATTTGGTCTCCTTTGAGTAAAGAAATGAGGTAGTGGTAATGAGGACGACACAAGGACTGACCTGGTAACTGAATGTGTGGTTAGACTTTCCTTTGAGCCCCGCACCAGACACCTCTACTGAGACGTGACCCGACTTTGCCACACCACTATTTCCAGTCGTACACACAATTCTACAAAGAATACGACACTTTCAAATATGAATCTAAACAAAATCCAGAAATGCCGCTGAACTGGTCAGTTTGGTAATGGTTAAAGCTACCTGGATGATACTTCATACAACTCTGGAATGACAGTACAGGGAATGTCAGCCACCGTGACTGACTGCAGGATGTCCTGAGCCTTCTGCCCCAGGTTGGAGCCAATGATGGTGAGAATTGTGCCACCCTCTACCAACCCCGACAGAGGCTCAATCTGATCAAACCCATATAGAAATCCATTTCAGAAACAAGTGAGTTTATTTACATGCAATTCATTAAGTGAAGGAAGGCTGATTAATACAAAATGGTTTCATAAATAATGAAACCAAATGTATTTCTGACAATATATTGTGCTGTTAGTTCAATGAAAAAAATGGTCTGCAGAAAAAAATTATTTAATAAATAAAAATGTATTTTAGACAATATAGTTTTGTCAATCACAACTGTCTTCTAAAGGGGGTCATATAATTTGGTAACGATTTGGAATTTTTGCAAAATGACTTCCAAAGTTGAATAAAAATACATGAACCTACTAGAGATTATTTTGTAAATGTCTTTTGAGACATGTTTGCAGATCAATAGGAATCCACAATGACTATTATGTATTATATTTATAGACATAGTTTGAAAAGGTATACCTGTGTCTATTAGGGTCTGTATTCAACAATACATGGTCAGAAAAAATAACAGGCTAGAAAAAATATGTGAATCTGTACAATTAAATTGTTAGAGGACATAGATCAGGGCCAGGATATAAAAGACAATTATGAGAACTTTACTCTAAACTGTTGTGCAAGGACAGTATTTTATATCCCTACATATATTCGGCCTTTGTGGCTGTGACAGACATGATAAAATGCATTACACAGTATAAATTGAAAAATTACTATTTAAATTAAACATTTAAATTGAATCTACAAGACAAAATGTGCAAAAAGCAAAAGAGTAAATAGATTAGCACATTATATATTTGTTAACTGATAAACATGCAGTTTGGAATTTAATTAAAGCGATTTTAAAATTGTATATTATTGATAAGTAGTATCAAATCAATTTTCTTAATTAAGTAACTTGCCGAGTGAATGACAGGAGCAGGGCAGGTGTCTTGAATGCTTTCAGTGCACGAGTCTCTGTATAAACAGCTTGACTGACTTCCACTGCACCACACACATCCAAACTTCTGATCTGCTGTGTGACATCGACTGCAGTCCGAACGGCCCACTGAGCAGTTATACAAAGTTACTGAAATAAACAGAAAAATTATGTTAATTCTGTGTATTTAAGTTATTTACTTAAATGTAAGTCTTAGTATATTATAGTTTTCAGTTCCACCTTAAACAGTTCCACTGTTTAATATAAATTTTTATAGGAATTTTATAACAGCGAAATTGTATAATGATTACTACATTTACAAAACATTACATCCATTCATTATGTTCTGCTTTATCCTTTACTACGGTCGGCGAGGGGTTACACATGCCCATCCAGGGGACAACATTTCGGGCGCTGGGCAGATACACCCAGGAAAGGGTGCCAATCTATTGCTGGGCACACACTTACTCACACAGACACACACACTCTATATGGTGCAATTTGGAGTATTTCAATTAAATTGATCCTTGTTTTTGGGCTATGGGAGGAAACCGGAGAACCCAGAGGAAACCCACGCGGACACAGGGAGAAGAACCACTAAGCCACCATGCCGCCCTCAACAACAAATTACATCATTTACTAAGAGCATTGTGGACTATTCAGTCTTCAGCCATAAAAAAAAAATCTTATACTAACACCATATTTAAGGACCTGGACAAAAGACTGGCACATCATGCTTAGCCTTAAAGGAGCAACCATTTTCATTACTTGGCATCTTCTCTGTCACGCAGTGCCACAGTTCATGTCCAAGTTCAGAATATTAGTTATTATAAGTAATATATAAGTTATTATTCTGATTCACAAAAGGGAATAACTAAAATGTCGAATTTATAGAATTTCATATCTAAATAGCTACGATTTTTTAATAAGCAGCATACAATTTCTCAGTCCTGTTCTTCTCTATTCTTATTCTAGCAGTAAAAGCTGCAAATTTAATAAGTGCCACTTGGATAAAGATGAAGGGAAAAATAATGTTCAGCTACATTTCACAAAGCTCTACAAAATTAAGAATTCAGTAGTTAAAGACCACAGGCCACAAAAGCAAAACCATAAACTCATCACTCAAAGACAGGGCCTGCTACTTCTACCAGTTTCCTTAAGGGGACATCAAACACAAGAACACAGTGCAAAGCAAAAACACAGCTGCTGTGAAGTTCTCATCAGTTTTCATTGTTGGAAATAAAATCCAGCTTTGATGAAAAATTAGGTGAGTGAGAGACATGGGAACCAAAGACCACAAATTCGGCTTCTGGATTTTGTTAGCCATTTTGATCTTGTCAGCCAAATGGTACACCCTGTATCTCACATTGACATAGTGATATTCAAAGTTAACTGAAAAAATGATATTTCTGACATCTGCAACATTTTAAGTAAAGAGTTTAATGAACCAATGACCTTTTAGTTACTCTAAAGAGCCGTATAGCAAATGATACCACTGCTTACCGTGGAGGTCATTGGCACTGTCCACATGAAAGGTGTCTCTCCTCTTTACATATACCATGGCATTGTATTCTTCCACTAAAGCAGAGTAGGTATACTGTGGAAATAATGAAAGTCTCAAGAAAGCAGACTAAAGTTTATATTAATTTATTTTAATACAACTAGTTAAGACATGTTACAAGTATTCAGAGAAAATGCAAATCAACAGGAAAGTTAATTTTCCTAATTATATATTATGCAAGGCGGCACGGTGGCTTAGTGGTTAGCACGTTCGCCTCTCAGCGCTAGGGATTCCCAGTTCAAATTCCAATCTGGGTGGAGTTTCCATGTTTCTCCCCGTGTCCGCCTGGGTTTCCTCCGGGTTCTCCAGTTTCCTCCCACAGTCCAAAAACATGGATCATGTCAATTGAATTCTCCAAATTGCCCCATATAGAGTGTGTCTGTTTGAGTGAGTGTGTGCCCAGCAATGGATTGGCGCCCTGTCCTGGGTGTACCTGCGCAGCGCCTGAAACGTTCTCCCCTGGATTGGCATGAGGAACCCCCCCGCGACCATAGTAAAGGATAAAGCGGAAGATAATGGATATATTACGCATAGGTGAATTCATCAGACAATTAATGCACATTATTTTCACATAACACCTGATATTTTTTTGCATAAGAATGCGAGTTCAAGTCAGGTGCCTTGGACAGAAAGGGATACTATTTTAATTTAATAGAATTTTATTGTGAAAAAGATACTTCAAATATATTTAATTTTACAGTGTACAGATTACGTGCCCCATCACACACATTTTTTTTCATGCAATGTGAGAACTCCTAATCACACATAGATCTATTATACAGTATATATAGAGCTCTATTAAAGTTTATGTTGTACCTGATTTTGCTGGCAGGTAATATCAAAGATGGAGGGATTCATTTCATTCTGTTCCACATACGCATCTACCACCACAGTCCGTCCCTCTATGATCAAGACGCACTCGTAGTCCATATTTTGATTCTACAAACATACAAAGCAAACACAGTCATAGTCGTCAAAGTTAAATTCCTTTTATACTGACAAAACTATAAAACTCACTTTAACAGAGATAAAAATATTTAATTTAAACTTGATGGCAAAGTACTTTTGAGTGGATTTAGAATGATTAAGGTCAGCGTGCTCTACCTGATAAAGTTGAAGATTGCGGGCTAACAAATTGATTTTCCTGTCTGTCCGCACGGGCAAAAGGGAGGATCCCTGAACCTTCTCCACACATGGACACGCAGACGAACCTATGTCAAAATACATTTCGTCCTCTCCCTGCTAACAGACAAAGTTAATGAATTACGAGTTTACCACCAGACCTGAGCAAACAAGGAGAATAGGTAAAAGATTTCAAAAATTTGTTTGGTGAAAAGCTGTTTAAATGACTGTAAGTTATTATGATAAAAGCAGGGATCAATTTTTAGTTGTTCACAGCAAAAGTGGCAACAGAAGTAATTAAATAGAACTGATTAAAAAAAAAGGGGAGAACAGGGATTTTGAAGTGTGTAAAGACTGAGGTGCAGTCTAAAAGAAGTGAGAAAACCTGCTGAAGAAATTTCCAATAATGTTGACTCACCGGTAGGTCAGCCATATCATACTGGTAGTCCAGGTCAGATGCTTGAAGTTGAGAAGAGACACCATATTCTAATTCTCCATCCCCTGAGAGGACTGTTGCTGTGGAAAAAGCTGAAGTGTCATTTTCAGCCACGTCCGGTTCCTCAACTTTAGTTTTTTCCTGAGGGACCTGTGCTACCTGCGGGTTCTCTTCCGAGTGAACAGGCAGATCAGATGGTTGAGCAGAAGTAGGGGTTGTTAAGAAGTTTGATTCTGAATCAGTCCCCAGACTCTCCACTTGATCATGATGCGTTGTGTTGTGCATTTTGGTAGGAGGTTCCTTTAGTGGGGGCGATTCTTCTATAATCTGAGGACTGCTTGGTAACATCGGGGAACTGGTGACTGGTTCAGACAAGGATGGGATTTCATCAAAAACCAGTGGTTCTTCAGTTTGAAATGGTGACAGAGATGGTGACTGCTGATCTGATTCATTAATGGGTGGCTTCGTTTCACCCATTAATGAGGGAATGGTGATAGCAACACTGTCCGATTCTGACCGTGCCTCTGCCTCGGTCTCCAAAGAGAGCAGAATTTCTTCTGAAGTAACTTCCTTTAAGACAGGCAGGGTAGAGCCTGAAGAGGTGGTGGCCAGGGTTGGCAGTAAGGTATCGGTGGGGCCAATCGTTGGTGTAGAGGTTGTATTTGGAGCTGCAATAGTGGACACTGCTGCGGTTGTTGTTGCTTCTATTGTGGTTGCGGTTGTGGCTGTAGTTGTAGCTGCAGTGGTTGTACTAGTAGTTGTAGTGGTTGTGGGTGCAGTGGTTGTGGTTGGAGGTTCAGTACTTAGTGTGGTGGTGGGGAGTGTGTGTATCAGGGTCGGGGAGACTGTTGTAATCTTGGCAGGTGAAGGGGAGGGCGTAGGGACTTTGAACTGAGAGGGAGAAAGGGAAGCAGAGACCAGAAATGGAAAGAAATCAAAATAAACCAAAAGTAATTATGAGACAAATGAATCATAACTGAGGTAGAAAGCAAAATCTCTGAAGTTAACGGATGGACTTGATGTTCTTTTAATTATGGGAATTAGCTAATGGCATGCAAATCCATGGTGGTGTTGATGTTAGCATTGGATGCCTTAACATCAGATAATTAAAGAATCATCACTGAACTGAAATTGTACACAAATTAATAACATTTAATTTTAACAATTAGATTTAGATTTAACGAGCTGTCCTAAAACAATCTCAGTTCGGATGCATCTGACTCACATGTTCATTGTAAATTATGACCCCTTGCTCACACGTCGCTTTGTGGGTGCAAATGTGCTGGTGTACACACCAGTTACAGCCCCATCGACTGGAGACACAGCCACGGCACCTACCAGACAGAGCAGTTTAGTTACTCTTAAATACAAAAGAAAAGGGAAACAACAAATAATAATTGAAGGACTGACAATAACCAATTATGATGTATTACTTATATAATTATATATGGTTATATATGATTTCCCTAAACAAATTTTCTGTTTAAACAGTTAGGAAACACCGTGATTAAATTAAAATGAGGTTACTTATAAATTAGGTTAAAGATTTATACAAAATCCTTCTATAGATACGAGAGTCAATTAATGATCACAACTAATAACTCTCAAAAAGAGATTTGGTAATGAGAAAACCTAATAGACCAGTCTTACACCTGTGTTACGTTTTATAACTTTAACATTAAATATATATAGGGTTTTATCCTGGCAACAGTTGCATGGTCACTAATGAAGTGATGGACAGAGGTTGGACTGAAATGTGTTGACTTGGTTCTAATTCAGAGAAATGATTAACCCAACTCCAGACTAAAACTGTGTGTGTGTGTGTGTGTGTGTGTGTATGTGTGTGTGACTCACGGCATACTCCCAGAGAGCTGTTTGACCACCCAGCAGTCATAAAAGGTGAAGTCTTGAGAGGTCACAATGACATCACCATATCGTAAGGAGAGTTTGACTGTCAGAAAATCTGAAGAACATAAAAGGCAGAAGAGAAAACATGAAGAGTTATTATATGTGTGCAACGAAACTTGAGAGGATACTGCAGTAATAATTAGGCTGTACTTTGAGTCAGACTGTGTGAGCAGATTCTCTAAATATTTATCAAAGCTTATCGGGGCCAAAAGGGGATTTAACATCCAGAGCTCTTTATCCAAAATCACTGCATTCTTCAAAAACCAGAGCAAGAGTTAGTATGTTCTCACATAAAGTCACATCAAACTTAATAGGATCCATCTGCACAAAAAAAGACAAATATTTCTGACCAACCTGCATGTAACCACATGTGCTCACTCAGTAAAACACACATAGGTTTTTCCCATGTAAAAAAGTGTCAGCCTGTACAGCACCTAATATAGATCAGAGAATAATAACTAAAGAGTCTGTGTGTTCATGATACAGCTGAATAATATACTAACTACTGCTTATTCATTTTTCTGAAAAGTTCATGCAGAAGACTTCGACAAGAGCATCCTATCATCATCTGCATGATATATAAGTTCAAGCTTTAAAACTGCGTTCAAGACATTAAAACTGAAAAGTAGCTGTTAAGAAAAAAATGACATATACTTTTAACTGCATCCAAACCTGCAAAGCCAAAAACTGTAATCTGTAATATGCCACACTGAATTCTTCTCTCCGCTCTCTGTCTCTTTCACACACACACACACACACACACAAGCCAGAAGCTTAAGTCTTTAAACAAACTATCACGCCAAAGGAATGCTTTTATAGTCCTGCAGTGTGAGCCTTTTTTTTTAATCCTAAAGGTTTGTTTTTGCTATAGGAACAATTAATCATCAAAAATGTCTTATCAAAACATACAAACCGTCATAGACCTTCATTCCCCACCAAATAAATGAGCCTCTAAACAGTAGCAGTACAAACCCACACAACTCTTACTACACTAAAACCATAAGCACAACTTATTACAGTTATTTATAAGGAGACTTCACAGTCTTCAGACTTACTGAGAAAACAAACCACCCAAGAGAACCCTTCAATGTCTGCACTGATGACACCAGCCGACATAGTCATAGAAACTTTTATCTTTTACAATTCCCATTATGTCATCACCATAACAATAATCAATACTGCTGATACCTGAGGTATGAACAACGTTGAGGATATAAGATAATTTATTTTGAACAAATCAGCCTTCTCTTTTTAACTAAAAAAGCATAATTGACTATTATATGGCCATTTGAAATGAATATTAAATAACCACATTAGACAGTATACTGTATATATTTGACCACAAAGTTGGGATACATTGAATAAATGCGTCTAAATAGTGTAAAGCTATAAAGTGATACGGTCTATTTTCCCTACTGTGCTTACACACATTTAACCCATCCGTACAGTAAAACACACATACACACACTGGTAAAGTAAGCACACATGCCTAGAGAATTGGGCAGTCAGGGAACACGGTGCCCGAGGAAAAATTGGGGTTAGGTGCTTCATAGTCATAGTACTTGGTGGGAATCAAACCGGGGACCTTTAGGTCACAATGCTGGTCCCTTAACCACAAATCTACAACTGTAGTAATTTTCCATAATTGTTTTTAGATAACCAAAGCAACTGACACAAAGTTGTGTTGGCATACTCGTCTCACCTTGACCAGGTGGCACAGAAGGCACAGCCTGAGTATCTGGTGAGAGGCAGGTGACACCGCTCTCAGTAACCGTGGCTGGAGAGGAAACATCCTGGTAAAAACAAGAGTATGATTCTCCATCCTTAAGCGTCGGGAGACCAGGAATTATCAAGATAATCTGAGAAAAAAGAAAAGAAAAGGAATTACATTTACCCAAAATGATGTCAGCATTTTACGTTCTGTGTGAATTTACAACCAAACTACTGTACTGCAATGAAATGACTAAAATTGACAGTTGTCCTGTCTTGAGTTTGACGGTGTAGGCCAAAAAACATTAAAAATTTAAGATATGTATTTGAGATATGTGTACTTTTGTCCTTTTTGTACGTTTCTTAACTTACTAAAGGTTAGGACAATATTAAAAAAAATAAAATTAGTGTTAATGCCTCACAGCAAGCAGGCCTTAGGTTGGATTTCTATTTGGGGCGAAAAATAAAGAGGTCTGTGTTGAGTCCTTTCTGTGTCTGAAGTGGTTTTCTCCGGGTAATCCAGTTTCCTCCCACATTTTAAAGACAAGCTGATTCTATCATTTTGTAACTGTGGTTCAGACTTGATGACCTACCTCAGGACCTACCCCCTTCACCATGAAACATTGTACTGTAAACTGGCTTTAAGGACATCCAAGATCGCACACGACTCAGCACACACATTAATTAATACCTGTATAGTAGTGACTATTTAGTGACCTTGTAATAAGAAACATACTGAAATTCCCCAAAAAAACTATAATAATTAGTTTTAGATCTTTCGTATGGTAAAATATTTATCTTTACACTGTAAATATTGTTAGTCAGATTTTCCCATGGACTACCCTGCTGTGTAAACATTATGTTGATCAAATGCTGATGAGTGAAGATGAATGGCTGTTGATCTGCAGTCTGAGCTCTTAACCTTAGCTATTACATCAAAGCCCTGATTAATGTTGTTATTCTCCTCCATCATACTGATATGCATTTTCCTGATAGTCATCTATTCCTCCATGAGAATAATAAAAAAAAAACACACACATTATCACCAGAACCATCACACACAATTACATGAACAAAAGTTCAGTGTTAGGAAGAGTATTTTTAGACAGAGAGCAATCTTAAAACAGGAGTTACATTTCAAAATTACACAAGATTTATATCAGAGATCCACGTACAGTTCTGCTCTCCTCTCTGCTGATGTTTAGTGGTGTAAGGCTTTGTACAGACAGACACTGCTTTTCCATATCAAAACTCCAAAGCCATTGATCTGGCTGCTGCCCACGAGCACACTCCTCACGCTGACCACACCTGAGACACCATAAGAATAAAGGCACATTATAACAGCATTCAGGTCATTATATTTTATTGGTGTGTGCATGTAATTTAGAATGTGTCCATGAGCGCTAGTATAGAAGTTCGTTTGTGACCGTCATATCCGAATAGAGCATCTTACCTCCCCTCCAGCACACACCAGCCACAATAAGGATCATGAGCTGAGAGACATGACTGACAGTCCAGGTGTTTGTTGCACTCTGCAACAGGCCTCTTCTCCAGCTATTTCAAAACACACACACACACACACACACACACACACACACACACACACACACTGTAATGATATGTCAGCATAGAACATGTGTTGTTTGGTTGTCCATCTACTAATTAAATTAAATACATATTAGAAGTCTGTGTGATGCTCTAATGTGAAGCGAATTTTTTTAAACCATAAAATTTTATTTTTTTTTACATTACAACAATTAAAAGTGTCATTTTTACACATTTTGTAGTATGCTGCCTCCAAGAATAAGAGCTGAACAGTGGAAATAATACAGTATCCAATTATTTTTAGCCCATTCTTAAAGCCTACTTAAGGCTGAATGAGGATACTCCAGAGCAAAAATACAACAAATTCAACTGCATCATAATGAGCATTTAATATCATGAGCTAGAACTTATTCATTCTGCTTAAAATATTAGCTACATAGTAAACATACTGTACATATACTGTATTACAGCATATTTCCAAAAGATTACCATTGTGCTTGTCATGATGTAAAGGTGATCTTCTGATTGGTCAAGAATTAGCTCACTGCTGATTGGGGCATTATTTTGAATGGGAATAACAGCATATTCTTCTACTTCACCATCAGGACCCAAAAACACCTATAAAAAATAACAATTGCTATAAAACTTTGCTAACAAGAACATTAATACTATCCTAACTGAAACACTGTACTGATAAATGATTCTAAAACAACTCATATTTTACAAAAGCAAAACATTTTGAAAGTAAAACATAACAAATGCAAATAAATTTTAATCAATGACAAATAAATCATAATCATATTGTTTTACATGAGTAATAAAAATTAAGGAACAGTGTGTTTTTCTTTTATATCTGCTACACATTACATTTTTAAAATAAAATGTGTTATTCATTTAGCCATAAGTTGTTGTTTATGATATGAACGTATTTCACTTAATGTTTAAGTTCACGTTATATTTTACTAAGTGTAGTTTTTGTGCAGTGTATATGAACGTGCTCAAGTGTAAAAACAACAACTTATCTGGTAGGTTTATTTTAAAATAAGCTCTGACATCAGTGGTGTCCGTGCCAGTTGCAGCTATGTGCTAAAACTACTATCTGATGCTCTATAATAAGAAATTAGCTCCACATTAGGAATGTAACTTTGTGTTGACATTGCATGCCATTGTTTTATACAAATGCATCTGAAGGTTTTGTTACATGTGATCATATTTTATTCACAAGTTACTGATTTCTAATTAGAATTACATGTTATTGTCATTAAAACCAAAGTTTTTGTCTATTCTTGTAAAAGAACACTGATTACACCAGTTTATTTTTACATTCTATATGGGTTTTTTAGCATTACAATGATGTGTCAGAATTATTTGCAACTGTATTTTAGACTACTTTGCTGAACATTTAACACCAACTATTTTTTAAACATTTAAATCACAATGTCCACAGTGCTGCTAAATGTATTTGTAGTTTTTCATATAAAAAAAAAAAAAAAAAAATTCATAAAGATTGTGTATCAATCAGTTTTAGCATACTTATTAACAATACTACAATGACAAAATGTAATTAGGTCCCAAAAATCATATTGGACCATTTTATCGATATTTGGTTTTTAAATCATGTTTAATACTAGGGCGGCACGGTGGCTTAGTGGTTGGCATGTTCGCCTCTCAGCGCTAGGAATTCCTGGTTCTAATCCCAATCTGGGTGGAGTTTCCATGTTCTCCCCGTGTCCGCGTGGGTTTCCTCCGGGTTCTCCAGTTTCCTCCCACAGTCCAAAAACATGGATCAAGGTCAATTGAATTCTCTAAACTGCCCCATATAGAGTGTGTATATGTGTGAGTGAGTGTGTGCCCAGCGATAGATTGGCGCCCTGTCCTGGGGATAAAGCGGAAGATAATGGATGGATGTTTAATACTGAAAAAACCTCTGATAATAATTATGGAGAATAAGGATTAATATTTGCTTTCACTAAAATATGAGTGATGGCCTCCTTTTTTTTATTTTTTATTTTTTATTAAATTTGAGATCACACAAAATCATTAGTCGGATAAATGCACTCGATCAGCAGAGTCTACAGAAGCCTGGGAACAGGTCAACTCACTGACTGATAAGAGAGACAGGAAGTCAATTTCTTTAAGTTCTTATACATGTGATAATTGTGATTTTTACGACATCTTCAGTTTAACAGATACAATCCTGTTTCTCACACTCAATACAATGCATAGATCCGTTCTTTCCCACAAAAGAATACTGAAGCAAACACATAGACCAACACTCCCTCACTCATGGTACTTGACTCCCAAGACAGTATCTCTATTTCTATTCACATCTGGCCTGTGCCATTTCTACAGTTTTAAAAGTGTAAGGAGTCATTATGAAGACAGGGGCATTCAGTATCTGAAGCGCTCAGTATCTCACTGGTGACAACAGTAAGTGACATCTGCACTATGTCCATGAGACAAAGAGACTAGTCATAGTCATGCAATAGATCTCTCTATTTACATGGATCTTTACATAAGACCTTAAAAAATTACAAGAATCTCACATAAGCCAGTGGAAATTAAACTTACAGCAAATCTATGCAATTTATATTGCTAAGAATTTTTTGCAAAATATGACAAATGCCTCCACTTACAGTCTCTCAACAAAGCATTAAATGTTTCTCAAAATGTTCACACGTACATACTTTTATAGTAATGAAAATCCACATGGCCAAATGAAAGTTAAGAGAAAAACGCTTGATCCCTGTGATTTTTATAGAATCAATTCAAACACAGAGCATCAAACAAATAGAACTACACGTCTTTGCTGTAGCTTCTCATTGGCTAGTATGTTTTTACTGTTTTACAACATAACAGACATTTAATTTATTATATAAATAGACCAAGGGCGGCACAGTGGTTTAGTGGTTGGCACGTTCGCCTCTCAGCGCTACGGATTCCCGGTTCGAATCCCAATCTGGGTGGAGTTTCCATGTTCTCCCCGTGGGATTCTCCGGTTTCCTCCTACAGTCCAAAAACATGGAGCAAGTTAATTGAATTCTTCAAATTGCCCCATATAGAGTGTGTTTGTGTGCGTGTCTGTATGAGTGAGTGTGTGCTTAGTGATAGATTGGCACCCTGTCCTGGGTGTATCTGCCCAGTGCCCGAAACGTTCTCCCCTGGATGGGCATGGGGAACCCCCCCGCGACCCTAGAGGATAAAGCAGAAGCTAATGGATAGATGGACCAGGTGCATATTTTGGGTTTAAAGCTAAAAAAGATCTGACAGAAGCTACATCAGTTTTAGACCTGTGCACTATTACTTTACAAAGTGTTATACCATATAGCTGTTCCACTATCCTAATTTTGTCACAATTACATAATTAACATTCATTAATTTACTCATTGTCTTCTGCTTAATCAGGTACAATTGTCATGGGGGGGGGTTCCATTAAACGGGGAGAAAATGGAAACTTCAAATATTTAATGGATTAAAATTCGTACCTGGAGCCCCAGCGCAGAGAGGTGAATGTTCTAACCACTAAGCCACCGTGCCGCCCCACAGTTAACATATAAAGTAAAAACCCAAATGAATAAATGCAAAAGTGAACAAAAAGATAGTTACCTTGCGTAAATTTCCTCTGGAGTCTCCCAGAAAGGCGATGGAGTGGTTGGCTCTCATACTAATAGCGACCGCAGTAAGACGAGCAGATGGACTGTCTAGTATGGGCTCAGCCTCCACAGCCATGTAGCTGGCCATTGGACTTGGAGTATGGTCAGAACCACAGGAGTAAGTCTCCAGAGTTGTCTGGAAATTGATGGACACAGACACAAACAGAGAGAAGCATAGAAATTACACCAAATATTACATGTGATGCATGGTACGTAGATTTACAGATGAAAATATTTACGAGTAGAACATGAACGTAATTACTTCTTGTATTGGATAATGTTATCAAATGTTATTACTAAAAAAAATCAATCTCTATCTCACGTAGCAAATTACAACTTAACTTTAAAACCAAAAAAATGTAATTTGCTGTTCCTATTTTAATTTAGTTCCTGCTTGTGGAGGAAAGTGTGCATGCTGAAGGCTACAACCACAGCTATGGGAAGCATCTGGCCTTGAAGTTCAAAGGCTCTAAATAAGATTTGTTTCTACTTTTACAATCTGCTGGTCCTGGAAGTCGTACACAGACAACAGTGTTTTCTCCCAAATCTCACACAAACTGTGTGCTTCAGAACTGACCACCAAACTAACACCAAATATAAAATATAAATGATTTCATTTTGAACAGAATGCATTTGTTGGTTTGGTGGCTGAAGTACACATTCATCCTGTGTGTATTTCCCTAGTTTTAAATCTGAGTTACTTGGTCTTTTTGACGTTGTCTTTCTTGCAAATTCATTACAGTATCAGTTTCTTTCCACTTTAGCACTGCATAAGAATCAGCTTTAATATCCACTTTAAAAGGCTACATTTAGCAACTCCAAGGCATCTCAGTCTTCTCTAATCCAGGACTCGGGCTAAAAGGAATCAGGAGTTCAGGGGTCAGCTCATGTACTCTGACCTTTAGGCAGAATCTTTATATAGGGGATCAATACGACACTACTCAGCCAGAACCAGCCCCATCTGTCACTTCCTCTCCATACACCCACAAATTCCCAAAGCAGGGGCGGCACTGTTAAACAAGCTGTCAAATACATCCAATCTAAGCCACTTCACATGAGTATAATTACTTTAGCCCTAAGAGCTATTGGCTTTATTACTTTAACGGTGGTTCACTTTGAAAACTGGTTTGTGGTGAATAGAAACTTAACATTCAATCACATTTCAACACACTATGGAGCAAAAAGGATTATGGCAGACCCATTAATTCACTGCTAAAATGTATAAAGAGAAGTAAAGAGCATATAAATAGTATTCAAAATGTCCATGTAATAAATTTGACTTCCCTCTAGATTTTATTGTAGGTTCTTAGTAACATAACAGTTTGGGGAAGGCCCATGGCCGTTTCCTCATGCACAAAAACACAGACAGAGCTGAATGCATTTCATAGAAAGGAATTTAAGTGGTCTGCACAGACACCTGACCTTAACCCCACCACTTTTTTGGGATAGATTGGAATGTCGATTACAAGCTAGGCCTTCTCATCAAATCATCAACATTAAATGACCAAAAGAGCATATGTGCCACTTCTAATGGCTTATGAAACAACGTTCCAGATGACTGGAGGCAGTTAAATGTGGATCATATTTAGGCTCTAATTGAAATAGGATGTGACCTGAGCTGTCCACATAATTTTGACCATAGAGTACAATTAGTATTGCCATGATTCGCTCACGGTGGCACGGTGGCTTAGTGGTTAGCACGTTCGCCTCTCAGCGCTGGGGATTCCCGGTTCGAATTCCCATCTGGGTGGAGTTTCCATGTTCTCCCCGTGTCTGCGTGGGTTTCCTCCGGGTTCTCCGGTTTCCTCCCACAGTCCAAAAACATGGATCAAGTCAATTGAATTCTCAAAATTGCCCCATATAGAGTGTGTCTGTGTGAGTGAGTGTGTGCCCAGCGATGGATTGGCGCCCTGTCCTGGGTCTAACTGCCCAGCGCCCGAGACGTTCTCCCCTGGATGGGCATGGGAAACCCCACCGCGACCCTAATAGAGAATAAGCGGGAGATAATGAATGAATGAATTAATGATTCGCTCACCTTTGGCAGACCTGCGCAGTTCGATTTGACATCGTACTCTATGTAAGCAGCATTATTTCCATCCATCTGTCCGAATTCTGTGTAGCAAAGATCCCGGGTGGCGTCAATGCGGGCATCCAGCTCCTGCAGGGAGAACATGCACAAGGCAGACTCATCGTTGGGTCTGTTGGTTGAGGAGGAACTCGTAGAAAAAACTCCCAACAGGATCTCCTCCACCCTGGATTCTCTGCCTCTGGGTAGACCCAGCCGTGCTGCTTGCAGCAAGTTGTACATCTTCCCAGCTGCTGAACGGCAGCTTAATGGAACTTCTACGTAGGAATAGTACGCTGTATCACTCAAACAGACACGAGACACATAGGTGCGGTAATCACGGGAGGGTGACTTCAGATCACGACGATAGAAAAGGAAGTAGATGTGGGAGCGGCGTGCAAACGATGCCACAAAGTGATGGTTGTACTCCGAAAGCCGGCCGGCAACTGCCAGCTTTGCCGTTTCTTCATATGAAAAAATGGGTTCAGTAGCTAGGTTGCGGGTGGAGATGGGTGGCTGGCTGCTGGTGTAGCCACGGCCTACGTACAGCACTGAATCACTGTCTTCACTTGCTCGCACCACCAGTCCTACTGTAGAAACATCGGGCTCGTTGGCAGCCACATACTGCGTGTCCACTGGCCTCTGGGCCGAGAAGAGCACAGTGTCCACAGCATCCAGGCTACGCTTCTGGCATGTGCCCTGATGCACACTGCCGCAACTAATCAGTTCCCGGCGGTACGGGTCGATAAGCAATAGCTTATTGTGGTTGTTAGTTGTCCGTGCTTGGGGGCAGGTGGCCTCGCTGATGGGAGGTAGGCAGTCCCGGCTGTCTATCACAGGCCCAGATTTAGCCTCCCTTTCCAGATGCAGGTCTGATGAAAGCTGGAACAAGCGGTTACGAGCACCAACGTAGATCCGCCCGAGCTGTGGGTCAGGGTGAAGGGCCAGGTGTTCAAAGTAGGTGTCGTTCCGCAGAAACGTTGAATAACGTTGTGTAAAGGCAGAGCTCCAGAAAAGTGTGCTGCACAACAGAAGAACTGGGACAAGAGCATGCAACACACGCACCATCCCGGGTGGCATAGCGACAACTCTGGAATAGAGAAGACGGATTAAGAAATGAATAAATCAGTAAAACAAACCACAAAAAGCCAAATCCTTTAACTAATAAGAATCCCGACAAAAAAAAACTAAGCATAACCCTATCACTGTTGTCTTAAATGACATAATTAGGCTAAAAATAACCTGGAACCAGCTCTGTCCTGTTTTAACCAAATGGAGAAATAAGTGGTGCTAAATGTGAGAGAAAACACACGGACTGAGAGAAAGAAAGAGAAACAAAAAAGCCTGGATAAACACTTGTGCATTGCCTCACCATTTGTTTGGTAATCGTGTGTTAAAGGGGCATGTCCCCTCCTGACAGGTCAGCTACAGGGTCTGACACTCATGCACACCCACAAAGATCTCAGCGATGCCTTAAACCTAAGTGACACAGAAAGACAGCACATAAGATTAAGAACAAATGAGTTTTAGGCTGCAACTAACATTTATTTTTACCTCTGATTATTTCCAAATACTGTCAACCATCATTTATTTGAGCTTGATGTCATCAGCAAATTACATTTTTTTGTATTTTTAAACACTTTTTTTCTATCCCAGAATGCAAAACAATTTTAATTAATAATTACAGTTTAGTTTTTTTCTAATAATTTCTTAATTTGTTATCAAAATAGCTGACATCAGTTTACTGCTAAAAACTAATTGGTCATTCAATTTTTTCAGCTTTACATCAGTACAGCCATATATCCAAGTTTATCCACAGTCTAATTCCTACATGACCTGCTTAATTTCAATAACTAATGGGAGAGTTTGCTTAAAACATGAATAAATCTAATACAGAACAAGCTCTTCACCAAAACCAGCTATTGCTTTCTCTCAGAGTGATTATGTGAACCTGAAAATGAAGAGAACACATTAGTTCTCACTTGTATAGTCAAATCCCCCAAGCTGCTCAAACTCCTTTGTATATGGAGCAAGATTAAACAGTGCAGACAGATGCAGAACATTGTGTGTGTGTGTGTGTGTGTGTGTGTGTGTGTGTGTATATATACATATATAACATTCTGGGGACTGTTTACACACTCCCATGTGGGGACCTCGTGTAACTATGGGAAGTACAAGGTGGTAAATCATTCAGTTTTAAAGTGAAACTATGTTGTGTGGTTAATAACTATAGTTAGGTTATGGTTTGGGAAAGGTGTTGTTAATGTTAGGGTGATAGTATTTATGGTTAATGTCTGGGTAAAGTCTATAGGAAATGAATGTAAGACTATGTAAAGTTCGCAATGCATAAAACCAAGTGTGTGTGTGTGTGTGTGAGAAAGCTTGAGAGAGAGAAAGAGAAGCTGAAAGAAAGACATTTAATGGAATGTCTCTACAAAGACAGAATGACCAAGAAAGGGACTTTTCCAGTTTTGATGCTCTATTTAAACAGACACACACAATCTTTCTTTTGCGAGTGTGGATGGATACTCACTTTTTAATACGGCAATAGTGATTTTATTTCCACTTTAGAACAAAGAGTTCTGTGTATGATGGTGTATCTCAGATATGGAGAAGAATTTCATGCCTAACTTGGAAAGATTTGGCAAACTTTCAAATATTCACTCAGTGAAGGGATTTTTTTGTGCTTGTTATGTTATGTTTTCCTTAATGACCTTAATTCATATCACCTTCTTCATCTATTACTTCCTCCGCAGTCATGTTGTTTTCCTGAAGATAAACTTGAGGGATTTATTCTTAGTTCCTCTTAGAATTCTTAAGAGTTGAAGTCTCTGCCAAACATTTTGAGTGATGGCCATTTGTTTGAAAATCAGAACTCTAATCAGGATGATAAGACCATGCACATGAGTTGGTATATGTACTAACTATAGAACAGAGTTCTGCTCTGGGTAAAGAAACAGTGACGCATATAGTGCCTGTGTGTGGAATGTGGTTCAGTGTTTGGCACTGGGGGAGGGCAAGAGGATACAAGACTGAAGAAGAAGGACAGAAAAAGCGAGAGCAAATCCCAGCAGCTGGCACAAACGGTATCTATTTGACAGAAGTTCCGTCACGACAAAGTCTGTCTCCTCTGTGCGCCGCCGTGCATTCCCTTGTTAAAGCACTTTTTTTTCTGGCAAGGGCGCCTATAATTCAGTCATGGGTCAAGAAAGATTTGGCAGCCATCTTGCACAGTTGCCACTTTCAATGACTGTAATAAAACCTGGCCTGAGTTGAGCTATGCTATATCCAAAAGCAACACCGCTGCAAACAGAACAGCATCCTACCAGTAAGTGGATTTATTACTGGGCATGACGATAAAAAAAAATGAGGATTCAAAATGAAAAAGGGTTAAAAGATGGCATGTCTAATTCAACTTTGACAGGATTTCAGTACGTCTTGGAAGCATGTACTGTGGCTCTTCACACACAATACTGTAAAAGAGAAGTGTGCATACTGTTTAAACTTCTGTTTGAACAGTAAACTGGAACGTTTATCCTGGTTATAGACACACACTCACAACACCGAATGAAATGAGCACTGTTTTTTTCTACATACATACTTTCAGGTTTTTTTTTTTATTTAAGGTGTGGTAACTATGTTGTTAGAGTGATCGGCCACATATCCAAAAGGTTGTGGGTTCAAATGCCAGGTCCACTGAAGTTACCAATCAGGGTCCTTGAGCAAGATCCTTAACCATTATGGCTACAGGGGCATCAGAGTTCTCACCTAAAATCATCAAGTCGGAAAAGATCTTAAATATCCAAATTTCTTTTAATGATGGTATTCACCCGTAAATTAAATTTCATGTGTTTTACATTTATTCTTTTTAACAGAAAATAAATAAATTAATTACTGTATTATTTAAGCAGCTCTCTCGTCAGATAAAGGTTTACAGTACCGGCTGATTTTACAGAGAAGGCCGAACTCAAACATGAAATCTGAAAATAAGCTTAAACTGCAAAAATTGCTGTAAGTAGTGTAAGCAGGTCAGCCTTTTATAATGAAATTTACCAACAGGGAGTGCAGCTTATAATGAGAAAATCGAAATTAAGTCTGTTCAGTTTCCCGGAGGAAGGCTAAGGGTTTGAAGGGTGTTAATTATAGAATTTAGGCATAGCACCACAATGCCACCCCCCCCCCACACACATACAAATACATGTTGAAACATTGTTGTGGAGGTGGAAAAGCATGAAGATATTCCAGTTTAATATTTACAAAAAAAAACAAGCAACAGAACAGAGCTGTGAGACCTTACACACAAATGCACACACACACACACACACGACACGTACACAACAGAGTAAACGAGATATATTGAAAAAGGAACACAAAGTGTCAATGTGTTTTATACAAGTTTAGGTTCTATCAGGTTCTCCTTCATTGTACACATTATATATATATATATATATATATATATATATATATATATATATATATATATATAAAATAGTATTTTTGGGCCATGCTATATTTCCTAGTTAAGAATATTATCATCTTGGCCTGACGCAGGATTAAACTAATTGCATCTTTTCAACTAGAGATCTATAGAACAAGTAATTAGATTAATCATATACATGACTAAATTAGACACAATATATCAACAAAAAAACAGTATATGAAAAGTTTTTAAGGGTACACACACAAACACACACACTCTTGACAGAAATATTCTTTAACACATTAAAGAATTATTAACACATTAAACATACAGGAGCTTTGATGACATCACACACTAGTCTTTCTTTGAAGTTCTAACAGCTTTCACTCTTCTAGAAATGTTTTCTGGAGCAATGTTATCTACTAACATTCTAAGGTAAAACTTATGTTCAAAGTTAATTGCTCAGAATAATTTATAGGTGTGGCTTCTTAAATCCAAATAAACATTTATTTCAACAGGAACCGAAGGTAAACACAGGTCCTAGACCATAATTTTCCCAGCAGACAGCAGTGTCCACCTGCTTCCTCCAAAGCCCCAACTGATCCCTGGACTATAAACAAACCAGGCTTCCCTCTGTCAAGTCATAATTGGACAGTGTTGATCACAGAGAGTGGGCTAAACTAGGGGTCTAATTTAAAAGAAGGGAACATGTTTTCATCACTAGTTAGACTAGAATTTCAGGATTGATTGTAATACAAACAATAGCAGTGGATTTTTAGGGGATCAGTGTTGGGAGGGAGTGCATGCAGGTTGACCTACACGCACATAGAATGACTCAAAACATGCGAACAAATAAAGATTTGAGAAATGGCTTTTAAAAATGAACAAAGCAATGGATTAGAGAGGTTATTAAAGAAACACAAAAAAACATTTGACTCTCAAAAGGATCATGTATTTAGACAGAACATGTGGATTTGTATTGAACTTTAACCTCTGCAGACTGCACTTCTGATAAACCTATTTAGGGATGAATGTAGAAAAAGCGACTTCTTAAAGTTCTCTTTTTAAACTGAAAACAAAACCTTAATCTGAGCAACAATCTCTTAGTTTGGATGAGTTTAACTTGCACAGCAGAGTTATTAAAAAAAAAACAATTTAGAAAAATGAAACTAATTTTACAGCAGCACAAAACAGTCTTTCAACAGAGAATGTCATTATAATGGAAGTGTAGTATAGGTGTTTGTGTAGCATGTGTTTTACAGCAGACAGCTTAGAACTAGGCTTATATCTATTCAGATTTAGGACTGGAGCTACCCGTTTTAGGACATATTTTGTTCCTTTTATTGAATCAATAGTAAACTGACTCTGGAGTTTTAATCGAAACAATGGGTTTTTTTTACTTTTATAAAAAAAAAAATCCAAGTTGAATTTTTCAATATACTGTAGCCAGTGCAAAAGTTCCATGACATGCTTGATTTCCTAATGAACATAGATGTTAAAACATAGATGTCCAAAATCCTACGCAGACCACACTGATTAAAGTTGATTTTTTTATCACCATATTATGAAAAAATATTACTTTAGCATCATCACACATTCATGGGTGTATCTTGAGTGCCTATCAACATGTAAAATATGAAATTGCTCAACTTTATCTTCATTTAATGGGCAGGTTATAGCATGAAACACAAAAAAATATTCTCTCTGTGTGTTGTTTGCTCTTATTTTATGATTTATTATAATACTACATAGGACCTACCATTAAAGATTTTACATTTACAAACTGCAAAACAAATTGTGGCACAAACCGTTATTTATTCTTTTTTATTTTACCTAAGGGTTTAAAGATGACTGCATACTACTGCCAGAACAAACAATAAATGAAAACACCGTTAAGTAAAATAAAATTTGATTTTATCATGACATTTAGATCAGATTTAGTGACATGTTTCTGCAAAACTGACCTTCAGACTTGCATCAGTTGAAACTGCCAATAAATTGGCTTCATTCACAAAAGAAAAAAAATGCATATTAAAACTCAACAGCTTAGGATTTTTCATTTTTACTGGGTTTTAGCTCCCGGCAGTGAACATTTGGTCTTTAAATAATTGCTTGTGTTGTATGCTAATTAATGGTGTATTTCCTACACTATATATATATATATATATATATATATATATATNAATATATATATATATATATATATATATATATATATATATATATATATATATATACACACACACATACATATACACACACTACGTAAGGTTATAATGAATGGTAAAAAAAAAAAAAAAAACTTTAGCTATAAGAAACCATTCATATAATCAGACACAGCTATCTGTTGTGGCATAAATTTAAGGGGATAAAATGACCAGTCACAACCCATTCTGGTCTGAACAGCTGATATACTGTAATACCTGATGTTCAATGATATGTGTAAGACTATGCATGTGCTGGTTGATGCGGCGTTGTTAGTGATTTCAAAAAAAGTACCATTTCAAAATAAAAGCATTAGCTTGAAACTCTACGCTTTAAAATTCCACTTTAAAAAGAATAATGAATATGTAAAGTCGAACGTGGACGGAACGTGGTTAGCCTATCAGCGCGGGGATCCCGATTTGAATCCCAATATGGGTGGCGCAACCTCTGGTTTCTCCAGTTTTCTCTCACAGTCCAAAAACATGGATTCAAGGTAAATTGAGTAGATTAAATTTACCCCACATAGAGTGTGTTTGTGTGGGTGTCTGTGGGAGTGAGTGTACCCAGTAATAGTTTGGCAACCTGACTTGGGTGTAGCTGCCCAGCGGCTGAAACATTCTCCCCTAGATGGGAATAAGGAAACCCCCCCCCACCACCACTCACACACAACCCTAGTAGAGGATTAAGAGAAAGATAATTAATGAATAAGAAGAAACATGATGCTGCAAAAAATTAACAATATACATGTTCAATGGCAATAATGAATGTCAGACCAGAGACGAACTAAACCTTCTGATTATATTTTTTTATGTACAGCTTCCTAAAAATGCCCCCTTTAGAAAATGATGATCATGTATCATGATTCATATTGTTCATAGTTTGACCATAAAACACAATTTTTCTGTTTTGTAGCTTTACTTTTACGGCTTTTTCTACTCCTCCCATCAGAAGTCCTCCATTTGTGCAGTTTTGTTGTGAAATAGCATTTTTCAGCTCTGTTTACACTTGGGCCTAATCATACATTACACAAACTTTCTACCGGAGAGTTTAAAGTGTAAAGTCCATTAAATGTCCAGTACAACATACCTTTGGGTAATATTAAAACAACTTATGCAATGTTCCAACTGTGTGAAAGAATTTTATAAGCTCCACATCACAGTCTTTGCTGTCTTTGAGAAATTTAAATCCAACTATTTTTCATGATAACCCAAAAAAATATAAAAAAAAAAAAACAGAGGTATTTGTATAGAGATAATTAACATTGCACCTGCTGTACATCACACACTTTAGTCACTTTATTAGTAACACCTCCCTGTTTCGTACAGCTTTATCGGCTCCAGATACCAGAAAGATGAAAGATGCAGTTCTGAAATTACAGGATGAATTCGGATACGAAACGAAAAACAGATTATTGCGACATGACCTTAACACTGACCTTATAGTTATAGCAAGGGCAATAAGGCAGATGTATCTAATAGAGCGCACAACGAGTAAACACAAATTTAAAAAATGTTTTTACTACTTCAACAGCACTGCTGTGTCTTATCTACTAATTTCAACACAGTGTCACCATAGCGTTGGGAAACATCCACCACCTAATTATTACCTGATCTGTGCTGATCTGATCATTAAAAAAGAGAGTTAGAGGGACTTTTAGATAAACTTCATATTGTAAAAGCAAAGCTACAAAACACATCTATATGGTAAGTGAAGCTAAAAAACTGCAAAGAGAGTGTAGGAACATTTAGTTTAAGCTGCAAAATTGAAGGACTTTACTTTCCAGTATTAGAAGGAGAAGTTTGTGATGAATCTTTTACATGAACATACATGTTGAAATGCATGCTTTAATGTTAATGAAATGAATTGTACTGCTCTACAACTGGATATAAAATATGCCATTAAAAACAGTTATTAAAACATGCTCTGGCTCTGTCTGCCTAAGCACCTTAACCACACACACACCCAGGGCAGAGCTTTGTGTTCATGGGGAGGAGTGTGGGAACATCAAGGACAAGATGACAAAAGCCAAATTGTACCAAACCTTTGCCACATCAACTCTCACTTTCTAGAAAGATCCACATTTAGCAAGCAGAGAAAGAGAGAATAAAAAAGAGAGAGTAACACAAAAGTTCAAAACAAATAAAATAAAGTTATATTTATTTCAGAAAAGCTTAGTCTCTTACTCTGACGTATAAACAAGACGTGATAAGCTGGTCACATGTGTTCTTTATATTTACTTATTATGACACTCACTAGCAACATATCTGTCATTATACAAGAGATCAAACCTGTGATTTTGCAAGTGTTTGGTTGAACTTGGACCAAAGTGTTGGCGTGTCATGTGACCATTTTTTTTCAGTGACAAAGAAAGATGTTCCTCCTGCCCTATTAACTCAGAAACTAAGATCAGTTTTCCCCAGTAGCGAAAAATGTTGAATGGAATATCATCTGTTCGGGTAATTCAAACTTCACCATTTTTGCCCAAATCCTTAAGGTGCATTTAAAAAATGTTCTGTTTCACCTTTAGTTATTCTGGTACAATGAAAAGAAGCATGATCATTACAGATGGATATGGCTTTTCCAGGTTCAACGTTTCGGTAGATACCAAAAACCAGGTGCAGCTAAAAAAATTCAGTAGTAGAAACCAGGTCTTGTTATTTTAGCTATTTTCAGGATTTTGTCAAAAAAGTAAAGCTGGTTTGAATACAGCTTTAAAAAGAACAGTAGAATGTGAGGTAGAATGAAGGCTCAGTATTCCCATCTTGAACTGACTTCGTCAAAGGGTGTGCGAGAAAGAAAAAGGCTAAGAGACTGAAGCCGGAGTCAGTCAGTTTCATTGCAAAGAACAAATGAAGTAAAGCCTTCAATCATCCTACAGATGGCCAGCAGCAAGCAGGAAGCAAAAAAAACATTAAAAAAATGGCATAACAGTCAAAGAAAATAAACACGAGATTGATGGACTCAATTGTGGTGTGTGTGTGTGTGTGTGTGTGTGTGTGTAAATACGCGGGGGCAGTTATTTCTTCCTGTTGAAATTATAGACTGTGTAAGTAAAAGCCCTTTCTGGTCTGTGAAATATGTGCGCTTTATTTCCATGATATTATATTGCAGCTCGTCAATATGTTGGTGGTTTCTTTGTGAATAAAGAATGTTTAATTTTTAGCCCTGTACTGCAGTAGCCTACAGTTGAAACCCCCTCCAGCATTTCTCTATTGTATGATATGAAACGAGATGAACACAAACACCCAAGTTCTTCTAACTTTCAAATGGTGCTGAAACAAATGCTGACTTGTGCAACTATAAACATGCTCAGGAAATACAATAGGCTTTCGTTAGAAGGCAGTTTGAATATTCAGCAATATTAATTTTAAATGAGAAAAATACCCGCTTAACAAGAATTGGTAATAAGGCCTCCCATCACAGGGTGGAAGAGCTTTCCTCGAAATGATTATGCATCAGATCTTTTACTCTGGGCATAAATTGAAGTGTTCAGTTCTTAAACAAAGAGCGAGCTGCTTTCATGTTGATGAGATGGCTTTAAACAGGGCTGTGATCAAAGACGAGCACACACAGGTTGAGGGAGAGGCAGAGGGAGGGAATGTGAGCGTATGAGAGAAAAGGAGAGGAGGAAAGAAACTTGGTTTCAGGGTATAACAAAAGACAGGTTTTCCGCTCTTCTAATTCTTACCTACTGTATATAATCTACACACACACACACACACACACACACACACACACACACATAACCTCTATTGTATGGCTTTATGGTCCTATTCAATTGTAAGACAAGCCAGCTCTTTGTACACCTTGTGCAGGACTGTGAGTAAGGGAGAGTTTGACTGCGTGAGGAAGTTAGTTCATACTGAACTATGTCAGCGGGCGATGTAATGAGTGATGTAGCTCCTAAATGCTGGACGTTCCTACAACCAGAAACAGGAGAGGAGAGGAGAGTTCCTCTTCAGTATCCTGATTTTCTTTTTTTCTTTTAAAAACACACACAAGTAGTTTAATTTTAAATATAGTTGGCACAGCAGAAACCAAACCAAAGGGAGGAAATCAAAACAAGTACCTCATTAAAGAAACAGCCATGAGGTTTGGAGGGGAGCAAGAACACTAAAATGTATATAAGCAGGCAAACGAAGGAAATTAAAACTTGCCAGTGGACTTGATATTATCCTCATTTATTTATTCATTTTTTGTTTATTTAAGGCTTTCTGAAGCATCAGAATTATTTTTACCTGGCTTTGCTTTTATTTGCTTGCATAGATACTAGATCTATTATTAATTATTGTGTCATCAGGTTATACCGGTGAAGAAATCACCAAAACTTTGCAATTAATATAGGCACAGATTTTGAATATACTTTTTTTGGATTAAAAAGCACAAACTATTTGTTTTAGGTTCCTCCTCTATTTTAAGGACACATATAAAAACCTGATAACGATGGGTCATATTTGTGCAATAATAACTAAAGATTAATGGACTTAAACTTTAAAGCAGTAACATAGCTATTAGCCCAGCGATGGATTGGCGCCCTGTCCTGGGTGTATCTGCCCAGCGCCCGAGACGTTCTCCCTTGGATGGGCATGGGGAACCCCACCGCAACCCTAATAGAGGATAAAGCGGGCGATAATGAATGAATGAATATAGCTATTAGTTTACACACCTTGTTGTTTTATATAAAAGGTCCTCACAAGTTTATTGTATTTTCACAACGCATGAATGGAAAATGAAATTGTACCATCTTTGAAACAGTTTACTATGAACCAGTAAAAGAGGAAGTATTATATAGTTATTTCCTAACCAAGTCATTATATGATGTTCAACTAGTTCCTAAGTTAACATCTCTCTTTCTCGCTTACACACACACACATGGTTGTGTCACTCTCACATTTCACTTCCGATTAAAGTCCAGGACAAACTGGAGTTGGAAAAACAAACTGACGCTGAGGATTAAAAGCAATGCATCATTAAACTAGAGGCTCTGCCTAATGTTCTGTAGTCCATCAGCCAAGAGTGAAGTCCTCCTGTCGTCCATCACTGAGGCATAATTCCACTACCACTGATCATTCACATGAGCGTGAGAACTGCAAATTAACTTTTTAATGAGATCCAATTCACTTGGCAATGAAACAGTCCTCTTTTAAAGCTGTGGTGTTGAATGAAAAGGTTACAAATACAGAGTTTGGACTGAAGTAAGAAACTGTGCGTAAACTGTAAGTTGGTTCAAAGTAAGAACTGCCTGGGGATCATTTCTACTGTATGCACGCATATGGAAAATGATAAAAGGTCAAAGAAGACTTAAACATAATTGTAGAGCAGATGTATGGATTGCATGCACTGTATGTCTTTGACACTAAACAAGTGTATTGCATTTATTTTAAATGACATGAATCCCATTGGTTTAGCCCTCCAACACACATCCAATTCTCCTCTTGGGAAAATTAATTGCCCAGTCAGGGCACAGAAGGACATGTCCTTAACCAAACTGTCGGCTTTTTCCCCCCTGTACTCCACTTTGATCCACTATTTAATATAAAAAAGCAACATCATTATTCACATCAGTGGTTCGTTTTTAGTTTGTATTTTTAATGCAAAACCGTGAACAACTGCATAATTAAATGATCTCAACTCCTGAGAAGATTATATTCTGGAAGTAAAAGCATATTTATACAGAATGTCGTCATAGTATATTTCTAAATGGCTCTTCAAAAAAAAGAGTATTAAAGTTTTCACCTCCGATTTCTCAATATTTTATAAGAATAAATAAAATTGTACTGGTGAATAAACTTATGTATGTGCTGATGTTCGGTTCGGTTAAGAAGACACCGAACCAATTATGTATGTTTATTCATAATGTATACAATGATTTATTTACGGTTATCAGCAATAATATGCAGTAGGTGGCAATTGAATGCAATCATCCATCCATCCATTATCTATCCTCTACTAGGGTCGCAGGGTGGTTCCCCACGCCCATCCAGGGGAGAACGCCCATTCAGGTGCTGGGCAGATACACCCTGGACAGGACACCAATCTATCGCTGGGCACAGTCACTCACACAGACAAACACACTCAATATGGGGTAATTTGGAGAATTCAATTGACCTTGATCCATGTTTTTTGACTGTGGGAGGAAACCCACGCAGACACGGGGAGACTTCAGCCAGATTGGGATTTGAACCGTGAATCCCTAGTGCTGAAAGGGGAACATGCTAACCACTAAGCCTTCGTGCCACCCTTAAAATCATTCGGTCATGTGAAAATAACTTTAATAGCTGTAGTTTGGTAGCTTTAAAGCTATAAGGGATATGCCGATAAAATAGTACAGGTGACCATTCTATGCAGCAAAAAAATTAAAAAAAGCAAATGCCTCTTCACTGGGGTTTGGGAGTGGAAGCTCAGTGGGGAAGTGGTACATACANAGGGGAACATGCTAACCACTAAGCCTTCGTGCCACCCTTAAAATCATTCGGTCATGTGAAAATAACTTTAATAGCTGTAGTTTGGTAGCTTTAAAGCTATAAGGGATATGCCGATAAAATAGTACAGGTGACCATTCTATGCAGCAAAAAAATTAAAAAAAGCAAATGCCTCTTCACTGGGGTTTGGGAGTGGAAGCTCAGTGGGGAAGTGGTACATACATTTAGTCTCAGACACACAGTTAAAGCTGCATTCATACAGTCAATGTGCTTTTTAACCAGTTATACCCACATACACTGCTATACATCTACCTATATATACACATCCTTTGATTTTATCTTTGTGATAAGCATGACTCGAAGAGCCTGCTCTTTCGATAACGAGCGATGTGAATCAGACGATCTTACGTTTTTTAGGTATGAGACAAACCTGCATCCTTACTTGCAACTTGAACATGTTATGACCAGTCTTGCCGTTCAAAAACTAAACTATGTGTCCCAGTAACGGACCAAAGGGACGTGTTTAGGCCACTTGAAAGCACTGTACTGACCGACTTCTTCCTTTCTTCATTTTCAACATGAATAAGCATGAGATTTTTTAGTGTAACTTTATGCATAATGAATACTACTTTTGGGAATTCTCTGTATACAAGCAGTAAGTAGTAAACTGGTATGCATCTTTATATACTGTACAGTCACAGAGCATACTGTGGAGCAGTTAGTTGAGGAAGCCCATATCTGTGTTACCACGTTACAATGTGAAGCAGATGTCTTAATAGCTTAGCTCATAGCATAACTATTAATCAGCCTCAAATTGTTAATTATGAATCAAACAGTGTTCGATTAGCAGTGCTGGGTGTAGATTAGTGTGTAACCTAAACGGTCAATCTTTTGTCAGTATTTCTGTACGTCTATCAGAAACAGTCATCTTGAAGAGTATGATCTTCAGATAAAGCTACTCTTCCCTGCATGGAAAAAAAGCTTATCTCACACAGGACGATGAGGGTGCTTGGTCCACCTCAAACAGCAAAAATAATAATAATTGGTTGGCAGTGCAGTAGAGTAGAACACAAATCAAAAACTTACTGGTTCTTTCATTAACAAGAGTTTATTAAACTACTGTATACATGCATATGGTGATGAGTTAGCGATGCAGAAAATCAGCATATTTACCCACCTTTTAAAAGTGAAAACAAACAGGCAGAGGTGTTAATCACAGCTGCCTGATCTCACATGAGAAGCAGTGGGAAGGGTATAATTGTCCTTCACACCACCTGCCTCACGATTTCATTGTTTTTATCTCTCCATCTAAATATTGACTTCCTCTCTCTGCATTTGCTTGGAAAAAAGAACAAAGACGAATGTCTCTCTTTTACAAATAGGTTCTCTAAAAGCTTCTCAGCCATGTTTAACATTCAGACTCTAGACTGTCTCTGTGACCCTCATAAGTACAGCTTGAGGTTTTAGTCTGCATATTAAAAATGTACCCTAAAGGACACACACAAAACAACCGACTTATTCACATCAGTGTATAAATAACGGTGCTAAAGGAAGCTGTACTTTATGCTGTTAATGGCGTGAGTGAAAGCAGTACACATCCAGGCATGTGGATTATAAAGAGGTATTCCAGGAGTAAAGCAAAAAATATGTTTACATGGCAATGCAGGTTATACTTCACTGCAGGAAAACATCTTCCATTAAAGGTTACAGCTTTTACATTATGTGCTGTCACTACCACATTTTCATGATATAAAGCAAGATTGTGTGTTGGACAAAAAATACACACTGAATTATTCATGTTTCCTCACAGTGCAAATGAAAAAAAATATAGTAGTTTCTCAGCTACTGCCTCACCAAAGTCCACAATGCCGAACTTTAGCAAAAAAGTGAAGTAAAGGTGGTAAAAACGTTTTATATTATTTATTATGTAGGCTAATAAACTTCACATTACAAATAAAATGGTAAACCCTCAAATCACAGCATTTTACTATTATATAAAAAGACTGAAAAATGTTTTTTCTTTTATTATTAAAATAAACAAATAAAAAAGAGGACCAGCTTTTATCAGATTTACCCTTTCATAACAAAACAGCAGGAGGTCATGGACACACCCAGACCTTTTTGGGAGGTGTGTCAGCTGTGTAAAGCAGGACATACAGAGTAAGAAATTGACTACAGGGAAATGTAGGGTGACAACAAAATACGGACTCTAAATTTTAACTAAACATCAACATTATCAAGGTTTTCATACCTTGTAAAGGCCAGATATTTTAATTAAGGAGTTTGTTCATTTAAAGTTTAACAGTATTGTAAGTTAAGAAAGTTCTTTAAATGATATTGATTTATTCATAATCAAATCATGTTCATAAAACTATTCAATGCTGAATTCATATTATAAAACAATATTTTTTGATGAAAAAAATATAAAAAACTAAACTTAAACCATACAAGGTTTATCACTTGAGTGCCATTTATCTGTTCCCAAATATTACAGTGGATGTGGTTACAGCACATGTTCACAGCAGCTCTCACTATAATATCAACTGACAAAGACTGAGAAAGGATCATTCGGTATACCACCCACAGTGAAACCAAAAGTCCAAAGGAAAAGTTTCACAATTTACATTTTACAACAGTCTGATAGTTGCCATTTTTGATTTTTTCACTGTAACACAATTTACTCCTTTTAATTTTAGGAAATATATTCTTCAAATCAATCAAGGATGCCAGTACACTGAAACTGCACACACAGGGATGTGGTATACAACGTCTTTGGGAACTATGCTTTCATTTCCCTATTAGTAAAGTTTAAGCTTTAGTTTAAAACCGATCATGTTCTCATCGTTTAGTCAAAACGTTTCAAATGAACTGAAATATAGTTCTTTTTACATTCTTTAATTTACTTTTTAGAAACATGTGCATCAAGTTGTAGAGAGCATGTTATTTATGTG
>JAFMOD010001324.1:408770-430907 GCA_019802435.1 Corydoras maculifer | reverse complement strand
TTTTTTAAACATTTTTTAAAAATTTTACTCTGGGATGTTTTTAATTGGTTTACTTTTATATTAATTTTGGTATAAGTGAAGAAAAATATTGTTACTGTTTTCAATTAAAGTAAGGAATGATTTTAAGCAGGCAACAAACAAAACAGAAAAAAACCTGAGTGCATATATACTCCTTTAGAATCCTCATATAATCAAATACAACACATACAGTATATGCTGCTTAACCAATTAGGTTCACTCTGGAATTCAAAAATGGGAGAAAAACAAAAGTTATGCATGGAAATTGTAATGAATCATTTTCACATCTTTTATTTAATCTTTCAAGTTGATGGAAAACATTTGGGGTCTGACACAGTAAGCATCTAGTTACCAGTTTAAAAATAAGTGAGCAAGCTGTGCCATGTCTGTTTATTTTATTTGATTCAATACATCAATCCTACTATAAGATGCTGTTCCAGCTGGATTGGTTGAACCTGGATAAAGGTTCGAGATGTGATCTTAACCAGGTTGAAGGCAATGGGTCTAATAAGATGCTCCTGAAAAAGGACTTAATTGGAGAGGCTTTCAGTTAAGAAGCCAATGTGAGAAGACAGGTTCCAATTTGTCCTCGCAGCTTTGAAGCTCACAGGGTTCAGGGATTGGGGGAGGGAACCAGACACACTTGTCCTCTGGGAGATGGATCTGGGGCTGTCACGAATTCACACAAACATACACCTGACAGCCGTATGCATCACTGATCTCTTCAAACTTGTGTCTTTAAATAGCTTTTACAACAGAGCTTGTGTTATTCTGTCTTCCAAATAAAGGCACAGGTAAATTATAGCAAAAAAGAAAAAAAATTATAGGCAGACAAAGAAACGGACAATGTCGCAAAGATTTTTTTTTTTTACACTTTAAACAACCAAATAATTCTTTTTTCAATGTTTGTCTAATAGTTAATAAATGTAATCTTAGCCCGAAGATTAGATTACTGTAACAACATATCTAAATTGCCTTAAGTTGGGACATGGCCCAATCTTTGCAACCTATTATGACTAAAGTTGTGTAGTGTCATCTAACATGGTTATGAATTATTTAAAAAAAACATTTTTAAAAATGTTTCTAAACTTTTATTGTATATAAATATTCTAAAAGCATTGAAACAGTCCCAGTCCTACTTTTTTTTTTTTTAAATAAAAATGTTTTTTTTTTTTGCAAGAAGACAAAAAATTATGAGTAAATAATGATTTATTTTGTTTTATGCAAAATAGCTTGGGGTAAATGCTAAAAGTCATCATTTAAGATGGAAAAACACTCTGAACAGGCCGCAGATTATTTCAGAAAAAGCTGTCATCATATAATTTAGTTGCATTTTCAAGCATCATCATCATCATCATCAATAATGTGCAGTTAAGCAGTTAAGCATTAAAGTCTTCCACCTCAGTGAATAGAATAATAAATGTGATACCAAGAAAGCCTTCAATTCCCAAAAACCCTACACTTGCACTTCATCAGTCTCATGTTATAAAAGTCACATCTATCTGATATGGATGCATACAGATAAGTTCAGATACATAAAGCCATGATTATGTGGATTATATGGCGTGGTATCTCAGTGGTTCGGGTGTTGGGTTATCAATCTGAAGGTTGGGGGTTTAAATCCCAGGTCCACTGAAGTTACCAGTGTGGGTCCTGGAGCAAGGCCCTCAACCCTCATTGCTCCAAGGATGTTGTGATTAACCCTGTGCTCCTCTTGTAAGTTGTTTTGGATAAAAGTGTCTGCTAAATGACCAAATGTAATTATACACCCTCATCTCATTTGGATTCTGCACGGGGAGCGAACATAAAAAAAAATTGGTAAGAGGGAAAAAAGGAGGTGCCAATGCATGCAACGTTTTACAAGAAACTGAATAAAATAGTTAAAAAATCTCCCACAAAACTTCCCCACAGACATCCTCTCTCATCCTCCCTCCATAATTCTTCTCTTCGGTCAGACGGTACACAGCCCACGTCTGACCGTTAAGAGGGCACAGCTCAAAAGCACAGGACAACAAGATGATACACTGGCTGATTTGATTATTCATGTCTGCCTGTCATCTTTCTTCCACACAAATCATACTTGCAGTGGAAGTCACCTTGGATTTATCGATGAAGACAAAGGCAAACTGGGTGACAGAAAGAGGGAAAGAAGTAGGGAATAAAAAGAGAACATAGTAAAGGGAAGAGGAAGGACAAACATAAAAGGTTGGGGAAGTTATGTGCAATATGAAATAACACTATCATTTTGTTCAAGTCAAATTTAATGAGAAAACATAATCCCTGCTTCCTAAACAATTCATCATGGAGCAACGTTGAACTGGCTGTCACAATGATCTGAGATAAATAGCTGCCTTTTGGAAGACTTCAGACGTATGTTTCTTTACAGCTTTGATGAAAGGAATTTAACACAAAGCTTTTACTCCAAAACATATGAAATGCAAATACATTTTTACCTTTTTAAAAGAAATTATCCTCATTGTACATAATGATGGAGATTATAAATTATGTGAGCTGAATATAGAATATGCCAAACAATGTTTGATGCACATTGTGACCCGTGGATCCCATAATTAGCATGATGGGAAAAAATTCAATATGTTTGAGCTCAAGTCACAATTTTTCAAATGAAAGATTTCTGATTTAAGGTGGACAACACTGAAAAAAAAGAATATTGAGCAAAAGGAACAAGTAATTGATTTATAGAGCGCTTTTAATAATAGGACAGGGACTTTATTTCCAGCATACAATCACTGACCTCTTTATTAGGTACACAACCTTATTTCTACATCTATTGTCTTTTCCACCCCAAGGACCCCCACTCGACCAGCACAGATCAGGTACTATTAAGGTTTTTCATTCTCAGCACTGTAGCTACACTGACATACTGGCAGTATGAATAATTTTGGCTGGAACAGAAATTGAAATAATTAAATACTGTCATATAAATTACATATAATATTTATATTGAAACAGTAAGAGTACAATTAAAATATCATTATGACTTAGACTATTTTTATTGATGATATAGTTTTATGAAGCAATCCCAAAAGCAAGAGTGTGCTATGACTTCTGTTATTAAGTAATTCTGGGGGGAAAAAATTAAGTAGTTTACTCATCAAACACCATGACTCCCCATGACATCATATTCATATAATACTCTTCTATCAATCCAGGCTAAAGATCTAACAGGTCATTATATTGCTGATGCATGTTCCTAACCCTAAAATCAAAGGCTAAGTGTTGAATAAAGCAGAAGGGTGGAGTCAAGAAAGGATTTTGGAGATCACAGAAGGCAACATCACTGCACTACAGGTTAAAACATAAAACACCTCACGAAGTGCATTTTCTGATGACAATTCGGCTAAAAGGATCCAACTCTAAAGATTATGTTTATCACTATGCAGACATTTATTTAATAAACTATCACTGAATCCTCGCACCATCATATTGACTAAATGTCCAGTACATGGTCATAAATACATTGACTATACACAGGACTGAATAAGTCAAATAAATGACAATCCATTTTTTGTGACTATAAAATCGTTGAATACTTCAGAAAGCTGTAGGCAAAAATGAAATGGATGTGCTTACAGTGTTTATGTGGGTACAAGTGGTAATACTGCAGTTCTTTGAAGTCTTAATTATCTGCCTTCAGTTTCCTCCAGCAGTGATTACAGAAATCCAGGCTCCAACTATAAACACACACCTACAGACCCAGGTTCCTATGAAGTTATATGTTTACTCTTTGTTATATAACACTCAACTGCATGGCTTGTGATTTATCTGTGTTTGTGCTGACATTCTTATGAGGATGTGATTAGTTCAGGTAGGTGGGTGTGTCCAGTAATGTACTTTTACAAATGTGTGTGCCTGTAGGTTTGAGAGTGAGAGCAGCTGAGTAAACACACAGAGACAGGGTAAAAGAACTGATCTCAGTTTATGGAAACCTGATGTACAGTAGCCGCTGCCCCAGAGATGAAAAACACACACTTGTGCACGCACACACACACACACATACATACAGACATGAAAATAAGATAATAATAATACAATTAACACATGATCTAAACTTATGCATATGAAACCAAATCTATTCTTAATAACAAAACATGACAACAAATCAAACCTCTCACATGTAAAATAGGTTCTACATACAAAATAGTAAATGGTGCAGTGTTGACTCAGAGACACACCCATTACTGAACAGTTAACTAAGTGCACACTGATCTGTCCAGACAAGACCCATCTACTAATAAATACATTTAGCTGTTAGGTTTGTCTACTTGAAACGTTCCTTGTGAAAAATAAAGAGGGTTTTAATAAGTAAAATGATTACAGTTTAACTGTCCAATAGCATCTTATACAAGTGACAGAAAAAAAGATAAAATAAGTGAGACAGAGAGATGAAGACAATGATAAAAAGGGGGTGAAGAAACGAGGTACTAAGAATGTGGGCAATGAAAATGAGCGAAAGATTAAACAAGTGATGTTTAGAAGATAAACAATAATTGCAATGGTTCAAAAAAGCACCGTGTGCGCGCACATGCACACGCATGTCCATGATCAGGAGCACAAACAGAAAGCAGATAGAAAAAAAGTGGCGTCGGGAACAACATCCAGACGAAAAGCAATAAACTCTCTGAGCACTAGAGCTCAGAAAATCATATCAATTCTACAAAGAGGAGAATAACAAAAAGGTAGAAGCTTTACAGGCGGAGTTTATGAAAACAGTTAGATAAATGCTACTGTTGAAGGGCCGCCCTGTGCCCTCGCTCTCTGGGGTAATTGAAAGCAGATTTTAACACTCAGAATAGCCCTGAATGAGTACAGGGCTGTGGCTGTGGAAGCATGTTTGTTATAAGGGCTGTGTTATAAACCATGAGTTAATGTGGCTTTCTATGCTTTTCCTCTGGTGTCCTGAGAGTGCTCAGTGTTCTGCAAGTAGTTGTGGACTAATACTACAACGATCTTGCTATAAACATAATTTTAGGCCTTTACAGTACTTTTAGGAAACTTCTAAACAAAGCAAGACATGAGGTCGTCTGTAAACTTTAAAAGTTCACATGTTCTTAGTTGTCAGTCAAAACACCCTGGTTTTGTATTGAAGGAATACAATATAACATGTTTATTTAAAGTGGGAGGATCCACCTGATAGTGTTAATCTCTTTTAAGATCAAAATGTAAATGAAAAATAATGTGGAAAATCCTTCTAAACTAAATCACTGAAATCTAAATCAATGGAACAAATAACTGTAATCCTACCACTGCTGCTCCCAGTTCTCTTTCAGCCCTGTAATCAGGAACAACACATATCTGTGGTGGCAATCCAATTCTACAAAAAAAAAAAAAAAAAAAAGGTGAATCAAGCATAGTAAAACATAACAGTTATGTAATAATACAATTATTCAAGTTTAAACAGGTCCAACACAAAACACATTGATAATTACTTTTTAATTTCCTTTTTTTATTTTGCACTTTAGTTTCAAAAGCAGCAATATGAAATTTACAAAACATTTTTCTTTAAGTCACAAAGACTAAAACGCTACGGTTAACACGGTCACCTTGGATTAACAAAGTCCCTTCTGTATGGAGCTCCAGTTTCCACCCACACAGTCAGGTTAGGAGGTAAAATGGTGATTCACAACCCAGGTGTAAATGTGCTGGTTTGTGTGTCTTTCCTGTGTGTAGACGCCCTATTTTGATAGGTCACTTCAGATTAATGTAGTGCAGGATATTTGTCCCATGTCTGCCCAGAAGATGTTTGTTTGCTTTTTGGATTTACTGTATAATAATATATTATATCTGAAATCTAAGCATTTCAATCACAACAGAATCCAAAAAAAAATCAATTACATTATTTAAAATCTTTTAACATATTAACAAAACAGGTTAATAACACAAACTGTTAAGAAACAGGAAGAACTGACCATTTTGCTTATTCAAATTCTTTATAACAAAAATTAATGGACCTGTGGAATTTAACTTTGGAGAAGATAGAAATATCAAACTATTTAGTATAGTTCCAAATCAGTAACAACAGATAACAGTTAGTAAGTAAGGTTCAGAATACAGGGTCAGACATGATATACCCCCCTGGAGCAATGAGGGTTAAGGGCCTTGTTCAAGGGCCTACATTGATAACTTCACAGAATTTCTGATTTAAACCCTCAACCTTCAGATTGATATCTCCAAATCCTAATCACTGACCTACCAGATTCCTAAAATATGACTCTCTAAAACAAATTCCAGCAGAAGACGCAACTAATTATTTACATTTTTAATTATGAAATTGTGGCATATTTTTACAATTAGGTGGAATTCTGTTATTAACAAGTTGTTTGAACAGTAATTCCAAGTATATTAACATGATGAATAAGATCTTACATGAAATTTCACGACAGGAAAGTACACCTTGAATGCAGGGATTTGAATATGTGGGCAACCCAGTACCAGTTTACTTTAAAAGGGATAAACACATGTGTGTTAATTATGAAGATTATGTAGTTGTAATAAACAGATGAGGCAATGTGACATGAATGAGCTAGATAAACATACAGCTCACTGTTAACTGTTTTATTATGCAATTACAGATGTATTTTCTCACAAATACAGAGAAGTGACTGGTTGCTTTCTTAACACATCTTTCCTACAGAGACCAAAGTCTGCTGGTGAAATAGCCAACACCCTTTTTATCAAATCATTTTCCTTTCCCAAAATCCAAACTCTCAACTTGTTCTTTCATGTTTGCCATTAAACGCCCCCAGGTTACATTCAGTCAGCAGCCAACCCTTCAGAGAACATTTGGTCAATTCAAACTGAATGCTCAATCATCTAATAGTGGGTGTGACTGGGCCAACAAAGAGGTGCAGCCAGTGTCCTTTTGGCAGTCAGTGGCAGGGGAGATGATGTAATAACTCCAAATGAATGCCTGGTTGTATTTTGGTACAGTGCAAATAAGCGAGATGGGGGGGGGGGGGTCGAACCAATAACAAAATAAGCTCACAAAAGTCAGTTCAGTAAAGTGCAGGCAAAAATCCTATACATTCACACACACACACACACACATATACATATATATATATATATATATATATATATATATATATATATATATATAAATAAACAGTAAGGTACAGTATTAATATCATTCAAATAATGAGGCCGTGTTGGGTATTGTATAACAGATTAAAATAATTGCATTAGTGAGTTTAGTAATAATAATCAGGCCTAAGTTTGGGATGCATATACACTTTGACTTTTCTACAGATATAAATATTTTAAGTAGCTTTAAAAAGTTTACAAACATTGCTTATTTAGTTGAAGTTTTAATAAACTCATGGTATCTGTTTTGGTGCAGAGACATTTAAAAACAGTCACAGACACCCATAATCACTTTCTAATCAGTCACAACTCACCAACAGTGTATTTTCATGTAACGATGTTACATCTAGACACATACACAGAAAACCAGTTTATTTTATAACTATAATTACCTGAGCTTTCTGTGAGGATTACTGTCTCTAGCCATGTATAACGTCATGCTTTAAGTGTTTAAAGCAGTGTGTCGAGAGGAAGATTTAAAACTGTCACCTGGATGGAGATCATTTTAGTTTTAATCTGCAGTTAGAGGACAAAAAACTTTTCAATGGGAACACGGTGTAAAACAGAAAGGTTAAAGACATTAATCTTACATTACATTTAGTCATTCAGCAGACGCTTTTATCCAAAGCGACTTACAAATGAGAACATCACTAGTCAGCAGTTATGAAGAAAACCAGCTACACTGTAGAATTATCAAACCTGATCGTTATATGATGCTGCGACCCCCCCCCCCTTTTTTTAAATTAATCCTACATTAATCTACAGCCAGTTTTACAACATCTGCATTGTTGTAATAAGCAGCTGTACAACTTTCTGCAGATAGGGTGTGCGAAGTAATGTTTAAACACACCCTACAGCCACTTTAGCCAAGGCACAGTCCTCACCAGTTCATTGGCAAAGTTACAGCAGGTCATTCTGTTTTCTAGGCTTTTGTGTGTTGTATAAGGGACAGTCTGGCAGTGCAACACATTATATTGAAATAATTTAGACAAAATCAATTAGTCTTTTACCTCATTTACAGGCAGATGTAATCCATGCATCATGACAACCAACATTGTTGTTTTTGTGCATTTATGGGACTTTGCATTAAAATATATTCACATGGACTTGGTGAAGCCTAAATCATAACTGCTTTAAGTCTCTTCCTTATCATCACCATTTTCATGAATACATCTAAAAATGGAATTAATTATAGAAGAAGGGTCTGCAAAACAAGAATGAATAAACAGGTTTTAGTCCAACAGTCTCTCCAATGCTCTCCAATTCCTATAAAGGCTACAATGCACTATATGGACAAAAGTGTTAGGGCAACTACACATCACACTTACAAAAGTAGTTTAGTCATGTAATCCTAAGTTGTTTTTCGCTGCTGATATAACGGCTTTCAATGTTTCATGAAGAGCATTTGTGAGGTCAGTCACTGATGTTGGAGGCCCAAGCTCACAATCTCTCTATTATAGTTCATCTCAAAGGTGTTTATTGGGGTGGAGGTCAGGGCTTTGTTGTCAAATTCCTCCACAGAAAACTCACAAAAACCTTCTCTCATGGCTTTAGCATATACACACTGAAACCGAAAGGAGCCATCTCCAAACTGTTCCCACTGTCCCCTAGTTAAAAGCATACAATTGTCCAGTGCGCCTGGCTGGCTGCTGTATTTTATGCGGCAATGATTAAGAGGTGTGTCACAAAATTTGTCGGTATGATGTAAGAACTATCACACACTTTCAGCACCATTTAAACCATTTCAGCACCATTTAAAGTGAATACAAGTTCAAACTAAAAAGTGGAAGAGTGATGAGGACGTTGAGGTAATATGTTTGTTTTCTACTTTATTTAAAAGCATCAGCTACCAAGTGTTTTAGGTTTACTAACTAACATAATACGATTAGGAGCTGAAACAGTAATGACTTAAATCCTAAAAACACAGCACCCTTTTCCACCCCAATGAAATAATCCCATTCAGCTGATCATGAATGGAAAGTGGATTGACCGGTACAGTAGAGGCTTTACTGCAGAAAATGACCAATCTGTATCAAAGGATTAATACCTCACCTCTTAAGGGCACTAGTGTCAACTTACCTATCTTCTTAAAGTTTCTGACCAAACACACATGAACAGTCTAAAATACAATAACTGCTTCAGTCTGGGAAGAATGTTCTGACGTCAGTGTTAAAAACAACTGACCACAGCCTGATGTCCAGGGCCAGTTAAGTCGCTGCTCTTGCAAGCACCGTCAAGGTTTGACTAGCCACAGTCAGCTATACTTAACTCATAAAACACTTGGTTTTCTTGCTGGTCTCTCTCCACTGTTCCCACTCTACATTTATGTGCACCAAGTTTACTCGGAAATATCCTGTGCATGTGCGCCCCACACCAGCTACTTGGCACACCAAAGGAGCTCGTTGATGCCATTATAATTGCTTCCTTGCAGCACTAACAATCGTCTATTGGCACAGTAATTGTAAAACACAGGCTGACTGGTTAAGTCTTCTCGCTGGAGTGTGAGGTTAAGTGATGTTGCAGAAACAAAAAAAACTCAATGAATAAAACAACTCATCATAAAATGTAAATAGCCAGAGAAACCATAATGATGTTACTTATGAGATTGTGTGCAGCAGAATGCACCATAAAAGCTAGTGTTTTTTTTTAAGTTTTTTTTTTAAAGGCCATAGTGACGCTGGTACAAAAATCAGTGTGCACATGTATGGTTTTGATTGTTTGCCACACTGCAGTAAATGTAATAAATTATTTGTTACCGAGATCAACAGCTAGTACTAGCTACACTTTAACAAGTTAATGCCATTCACCTGGGATTAAACAAAATGGAATTAATGACAGCGTGCAAGCTTTATAGTTTTACTGCATTTAAAAACTTGAACATTGGTGTGCTTGTGCACAGATTTATGCAAATGCACATGCGCACTGACACACACACTATGACTTCAATTTCATTCATTCAAAATGGTTCAAAATAATCTGTATTGCTTCATTTTGCCAATAGATCAAAGGCTGCAAGAGCTTCAGTGATTTTAGTTCTGCATGACTGGCCCATCTTCCCACTATGCATGTGTGTGGGTGAAAGACAGTAAGCTGGAGAAACGTGTAACTAATAAATGTGTACACATGGCACTAGTGGCGATTCATTAAACCTTTATGGAATAAGAAATAATGTATAACAATAATCACTGAACATACAGAAAAGCCATCAGGCAAGAAAACAAATAATTTCACATTTTATAAAAAAAAAAAAAAAAAAAGTTAATTCAACAGCCAACTAAAGCCCCAAAACATTCAGTAATTCAGCCAAAACAGCTCAAGCTTCATTTTGTTCCCAAAAACCCTGCTGGGCTTAGACTTGTTATTTAATTACAAAGTGCAAAAGGAATATAAAAGGGGGAGGGGTAGGGTTCTGAGGTATTTTCTGTTCCAATGAACAAAAACAAACTAGGACACTGGGGCACTGGGGAACAATGACACAACTCACTCTAATTCCACAACTTCTCTAACTTTATGGGAGGCTCTGGTGACTGATCTACAACTGAGTGGGTAATCATCGCAAAATTTATAGCTATATCTTTTTAACATACAACCACAACCTGCAATCTTTTAATTTTTCAATTTAAATCAAACGAATCACAGATTTCTCTAATTGTACTGTTTAAACACAATGTTTAAAATAACCCTTAATTTTAAATATTCTTGTTAAATTGATTTAAATAGGACATAATATGATTCCCGGTTCGAATCCCCATCTGGGTGGAGTTTCCATGTTCTCCCCGTGTCTGCGTGGGTTTCCTCCGGGTTCTTCGGTTTCCTCCCACAGTCCAAAAACATGGATCAAGTTAATTGAATTCTCAAAATTGCCCCATATAGAGTGTGTCTGTGTGAGTGAGTGTGTGCCCAGCGATGGATTGGCGCCCTGTCCTGGGTCTATCTGCCCAGCGCCCGAGATGTTCTCCCCTGGATGGGCATGGGGAACCCCACCGCGACCCTAATAGAGGATAAGCGGAAGAGAATGAATGAATGAATAATATGATTCAGGGTGGCACGGTGGCTTAGTGGTTAGCACGTTCGCCTCTCAGCACTAGGGAGTCCCGGTTCGAATCCCCATCTGGGTGGAGTGCTCCATGTCTGCGTGGGTTTCCTCCGGGTTCTCTGGGTTCCTCCCACAGTCCAAAAATATGGATCAAGTTAATGGAGTTTTCCAAATTGCCCCATGTAGTGTGTGTTTGTGTGCGTGTCTGTGTGTGTGAGTGTGTGCCCAGCGATAGATTGGCGCCCTGTCCTGGGTGTATCTGCCCAGCGCCCGAAACGTTCTCCCCTGGATGGGTAAAATAAATTTGTAAAACCACCTTATAATGAAAACCGTGTGTGGGTTTTTTTTTAATAACTGTTTATTAAATTTATATTTGATTTGCTTAATTGTAAATCATGGCTGTCCCAAAAATTTATTTTAATGTAATTGTTCTAATTCATTCTAATCAATGCTGTCCTTGTTGTAAATTGCTGGGTTAAGGCCTTTGCATAGAAAGTCCATATTTTCCATTCATATAGTTGCAGGTTTAAAATTTATGACATCGTGTATTATGAATAACATTTACAAGCCAAGTTAAAACTTTTGTCTAGGATATTATTAAAGTGTTTTCCTGTGTTTTGCACCATGAACAAAGTTATTTAATCATTTAAAGCCCCTATACATGTAAACATAATCTATAATGGCATCAGATAAGCTGATCCCAGATATTACAATAAACAATGTAAAGAATAGACATGCTAAATTGAGATGGGTTGTGGAAGATAATTGCAGAACAGCTGCTTGACTGTGAATGTTTAAAATAAAAATTTTAAAAAATGCACCGAACTCAGTGTAAACCTTTGTTTACTATACCTTTGTATGACAGACTTTATATAGACTTGGTGTGCAGTGTTGTTGGTGTTTTCAACTACATCAGGTTACTGTGAATATGACCATTTTTTTGTTTTTTACAAAAAAACAACTGAGAGTATAATCAGGTACATAGTATAAAACAAGGAATTCTATTTCAGTAGTACTGAATTCCTAGCAGTTCTATTGTATCTAAATAGAGGATGAAGGTCTAGCTTGTTAACTGGGACATTATGGATCCACAGTGATCAATAAGCAGATTTACAACTTTGGCTTAATCCTGCCTTCTACACAGCTGCTTGTTTTTATATATTGTTCAGTTTAAATTTGATGATGAGACCCATAGACATCACACCTGAATAACAGTTGCCATTTATTAAAAACAAAATGAAAAGAGTATGAGCTGTTGGTGAAGAGAAAAGATCAACCAGAGGTTAAGTGGGCATAACTGCTAAAGGTTCAAAAACACGTAGGACTAATTGGATAAGAATATTCCTAATTAAAAACAAAAATAATTTGTGGCAATATTTCCTCATCATTACAGCCTTTGAACATAAAACAAATACAAATACATTGCCAAACCTCAGCATAAAAAAGCCTTAGCTTGTTCTGAAAACAGGATGATGAAATGGACCCAATCACAGGTTGTAAAAAAACAGTTTGCTAACCCTGACACAATGGCGATATCGATCTCATTACAGAAAATGCACAGCAGCCTCTGTGTTTATTTATATACAATATAAATGTGTATTTTACATGTGAAAGTCACAGCTTCATAGCTTTGGTTTAACCTCTGAACTGAAGGAATGCACTCAAACCACACAATATCCATGCATGCCTGCACATAAAGAGTGAATGTGTCATCTATAGTCAGAGACACTTAACGGATATGAAGGCAGGCAAGCACAAGTCAGACAGGTGATCCCCAACATAAAGTTGGAGAAGCAATAGTCAAGGAGTAATTAAACTTAATTTACAATACCTTTTTACAATAGAATAGTGTTACAGAAGACTCACTGCTCACTAATGAGCAGTGACTGCACTGCTATGTCTGAGACAGGAAGAAAAGGAAGCAATTCAGCGACTGTATCAATCATTAGTAATTAGTCCGATAATTATTTACTTTAATAATAATAATAATATAATTATTAGTTTTATAATCCCTAAGACAATCTCATGTTTTACTTAAAGTTTAAATATATGGAAAGAAATGTATATTTCAAAAATATCATCTTTTCCATGTTTTTAGAAAATTTGTATTATGATATTATGATCAACTCTGTGACAATAAATACTTTAAATTATTCAAATATGTTTTTTGCATTCTACTTTGTCTTATTGTTTGTTTTAGTAATACTGGTCCCAATAAAGGAATTAGACTCATAGCATACTTGTTTCCCATTCATTCAATTAAAAAATCAGAAGTATAAAGTAATACAGATAAGGGGTCCATCCTCTGCATCTAACAATCATGAGTGACAGCTTTATAAAGAAAACAGATGGCGAAGAACCAATGCTTTCAGCCATCAGTCAAATCCCACTATAAGTCCCACCCCCAGCAGAAGGATATTCATATGAGGCCAATGCAACAGCACAATAGGGGATAATAAGAAACATACACATTACATGTGCTTATGATAAATGGCAGTTATCCTTTACAGTGTGAATACGCAATCAGATTTATTAAAGCTATAAAACAGAACTGCTGCATATTAAATATTTAAAATACATAAATGACTAAATTATGCAAAATAGTTACCATTTATGATATGAACAGCAATATGAACAATATTGTTATTATCTGGCTATAATAGCAGATGTTTGTGTGGGAGGGAACGCAGTGTATACAAAATGAAAAAGCTTTTGCATTATATGACCGTTTACCTGCCATTACACGAATTAAGCTTCCAGTAGAATCTTTGGGTAATCCCAAAGAAACCATTTAGGTTCGCACTGAGTCAGCCAAGAAGATGAATCACTGCAGAATGAAACCATCTGCAAGTTTAACATGTTTGCAAATGCAGAGGGTATATCTTCACCCTATTAACAACCGAGGGTAAATGTCTATAAATGCTTAGACAAGTTTGTGTGTGTGTGTGTGTGCATACTCCAGCAGAGAAAGAATCAAGGACACCTGTTAGCCCTAGGACAATCGTCCAACCACCCACAGTAAAAGTTTTATGGTAGAAATGTTATTAGTTAATGGTGATATAATTCCTAGCTGTGATTTCTGAGCTGCAGAAATTAATCTTTGCCAAGAGGAATCTGAAAATCAGTTTATATGGATGCAGTTTTTTTTAATGAGCATCAAGCTCTAATTTTAGTGCTTTCTTTATTATAAAACTGTTATATTTTTCAAATTTATTTGAAGCTTGGATGGCACAAGATTTCTCTATGGGCAGTATGTGTGTAGTTTGCGTGTTCATAATATTTCTATGTGGGATTTTTGTTCTATGTGGGATCTCTGTTTTCTTTCACAGGTTTAAAAAAAAATGCAAGCCAGGCAGATGTACTACATGAAGCTCAGCAATATATAAAGTGTATAAACTTGATATTGGAATAACGCCGAGACTGACCTCAAAAACCCATGAAAGGTCATCCTTACACTTAACTTCATATTTCTCCTTCAGTTTTATGAGAACTTTTAGCAGACCGCAGGTACACAGTATAAACATTAAACAAACAGTAATACAATTAAAGAAAGCTCGACTTGAAAACTAATCATAGAGGTTAATATAACATACAAGAGAGATTTGTGCTAGATTCTTCTAGGTAGACGTCTGGTTAGACCCTGGGTAATTTTACACAATTGTGCCATGTGACTGAAAAAACACCTGGATGCAATGGCTAAGAGCTTTGTACTACTGATTTAGTCCATATAGTGCATGTTTAAAATATTTTAAATCAAGTTAAACACAAAACATTAAAAAGCAACTAATTTTCATGTAAACTTTCTGTACACTAGAATTAATAAACAGTCGACTGTGGATGTGTAGGCTCTCTAAATCTCTCCTTAAATTAAAAAAAGTAGTGAACAGAGGCCCTCACAGCATGAGATGGCTCCCTGGCCAAGAAGAGACCCACCAGAGCTTGGCAACAAGTGGCAAAAGGGTTGCTAGGAAACTCATTAACTACAGGGAGTCTTTCAAACGCACTCTAACACACACATGCAGGTGTATTTTGGAATATTTTACCTACATATATGCTTCATTATATATTGTGAGCCAGAATTCATTTTGAGCTATATGTAATGCAAAAAAAAATAAAAACACACAGAATCATAATCCTATCATAGGGCTTTTCTGCTTATAGGTTATACTCCAAAACCTACCTACACCTCAGACAGACTAGAACAGCTATCAGTATATCAAATTGTACTGAAAATTTACTTTTTGTTCTTCATGGGCACGATCAACACAATCAACAAATCACATTGTGTGTTTGCATGGAAATGATAAATGATACAGAACGGAAAGTTATATTATAAATGATTACACACAGAAATCTTAGGGCTAAATATTTAAAAATTAAATTAATCTGGTTTTTAGTTGTGGTTTTAATAACAATCATCATGGTAACAGCTGTACTTAGAAACATCAGTCATACTACATTACACCCATGCAGGACCAGAGTGAACTCCTCAGGTTGTCGCCTGCAAGTGATTCATTCAACAATTCCTTTTCTAATCTTCTTATCCTGATCACAGTCATGGGAGGGTGCTGAAGGCTATCCCACTCTTAATTGAGCAAAAAGCAGGGCAATTTAGTTTATGAGTGTACTCACCAGTTCACTCCCAGTTGGTGGGAAAAAGCTTATGCAGATACAGAGAGAACATGCAAATGTCTGAAAGAAAGATCCTGTCCAACCTGTTTAGGAACGAAACTCAAGACCTTCTTACTTAAGTCCATGAGGACTAACCACTGCAGCAAAAATGTAAAATTGTATTTAAATTTAAATATATAAGGCCTTAATGGGCAAGTTAAACTTTAGGTCCATTATGATAAAAAGTAATGTGCAGTCATAACAGACACTAATCCATGATCACAAGAAATGACAAACTACATGTTTGAGATGTTTACAAATGTTCTTCAACCATCAGGTCAGCCGTGCAGCCATATTCAGGCAAGCAAGCAAATGCACATGCTGCTTGATTTGATTTATAATTATAATTATTTATGTATTTAAGGGTTTTTTTGTACAATAAAACACTTGTTTCACTTTCTGATTCATCTAGTTGAGTTTTAAATTTCAAATGCATTAATAAACATGTTTTATCATAATTCACCAGATTTTTATTTGCAATAAAAATTAACAGCTTTTCGAAACAGAGCAATATGTAACCTTATTCAACTTTGATCTAACACACTTACCAGGACAACCAAGAAACATGGGTTTAAATCATGCATTAAAACAGCACATAGTTTGGCATGCAAGCAAATGGTACATGCCTTAAATAGTGAATTTCAACCTCATACACCTGTTCTGATAGTAGATTTATAGGGATGGTATATTTAGGATAGTTAACCGATGACTATGGTTCAGGCACATGCATAAGCGGAGGTTAAACGTGTAGTAAGAGAGTCTAAATTATATATAACCGCACTGAAACATTAAAGACGAATTTGAGAATGTGTCTATTATGATATTAAAAGAGAGAGAAGAGGCAACAGGAAAAATTTTGATTAAAGAAATAAGAAGAGTCTACAGACGGTCATTTCACGCATTGGCAGTTTAAAGTGATTCATTACGAGTTTTTTTAATAATACAATTTATAATACAAAAGCATTGAAAAAGTTATTTTTTTACTGATGCTGATCTATACATAGGAGATAACTAGAGCAGGAGAAGTGTTTGAATGTAAGGCTGTCATTGTTCTGCTAACAGTGTGAGGTACAACAAGGGTTACCATAAGCAACGTAAATATTTGTAAGCGCATACGCAATCTTTATTAGTCCTAAAATTAAAATGAAAGTTGTTATTTAATATTAAATATGATTTAAATTTAAACTAATTCACTCTGAATATTTATTCAGTCACAATTAACCTACATACTATTAAATAGATGGCAAAATAATTTAATAATTTGAAACTTTTAAATATGTTTGGTTTGTATATTATGCCAATCACAGTTTTAGGTTTTTTTATTGTAATTTCCATGTGTCAGCACTTATAAGACCAGTCCCACCCCACTGTGCAAGGCTGGCTGCAGCTGACATTGCTACCTCTGACACAGGCATTGCCGAATGCTTCTATTTATCATATACAGCAGGAGGGTTTTGTAAGAACCTGCACGATGTGAAGGGTAAAGCCCAATATACACCTCCAAACCTGGGTGGGTGCCAAAAACAGGCCAAAGAAATCACTTGTGTTATGGTGAGAAGACGTCTCTTTGGTGGTCCTCACACTTGTAAGACACAAACAAAGTTTTCTGTAAAGTCCCTGCTGAGGCCGATCCAACCATCTAAGCAATTCGGACAGTACCAAATACAAAACCACAAATATGGATCATGTGTGATTTTTACAGAACACACAGGCCTCTACACAAAAATGAGGAATGTGATGAGTAACACAATGGCAACAGCCTGTAGAGTGAAGATTCAGCTCTGTGACCTTCACCAGTCAAGATAAGTATTTCTCATGCATCATGTATTCATTACATGCAGCATAAATTTTGTCATCACAGGGTGTATGAAGCACTATACTAAAGTGCACATGGCTCAAATAGTTTGCCACCAACTGCTCAGGCTAAAAACCACACTAATAAACCACTAGAAAACAATAATGGACACTGAGAGGCTGTGTGAAGAGGCCATTCGATACTAATTTCTGGCTTATAAAGATTATAAAGACATGTGTGTATGTATATATATATATATATATATATATATATATATATATATATATATATATATATATATATATAATTTGCTCCCAACATTTAGCATGTGGCACCAACCAAGCACCACTGTTTACTAAGACATTGTTTGCTATAAAAAGAAAATTAAGCTTAATAATAGAAAGAAATTAATATCTTTCAATTTAAAAAATCACTTTCTAAAGATAATATAGTCTGTTCTTGGGTCTAGGTAAGAAAATTGGGTCTAAGAGAACGAGTGAACAACTTCGTGAAGAGAACACTAAAGTTAAAAAGAAAAAAAAAAAACTTTTGCAGGCTGGTTCAACATTCATCGGTTTCTCTCCATGGAAACTCCTTTTCCCAGGACACAGAGCCCCTGGGGGTGTGGTGAGTGTGTGAGTGTGTATGAATGAGAAAGGAAAAGATAAGAAGGGGGAGGGGAATTGGGGTTCAGGGTGACAGTGGGTGCTGCTACACAGAATGAAGGACAACATAAAGCATTCAACAACAAAAAAAAGACAGATGCTTTAAAATGACATATTTAAATAAAATAAAGAAAATACCAGACAGAGAGAGAGACAATGTGAATAAAAGAGTTTACAAGGTAATATTTAAAAAGGTTACCTTCCTGCGCAACAACCTAATTTAATGTTCACGCCAGTATTCTGCAGGATTTATTAAACTCACTTAATCAGTTCAACATTAATCTAACACTCGGACAGAACCACCTTTGGAAAAGGCCAGCAAGCCACCTGTTCAGACTTGTTCCTGTAAATAGTAATACGTTCTGCTCTATTAAACCCAACTGTATATTCGGAAATATACAAAACAGATAAGGTTGAGGAATGCAAACATAACGAGAAGCCATAGCCACCTTCAAAAGAACACAAACATCATCCAACTCTGAGAACCAAAGAAACCTTGAGTTCACACAATTTCACTCTTCTTCACACACACACACACACACACACCTTCCATGCAGCAACAGCTGGAATCCTACTGCTGTCTGCCAGCATAGACTGCGTCCTCCTCACTTCTCTTGCCTTGCCTTCCTACCACTCCTTCTTCTGTTATTCCCTGCCCTTTTCATCCTGCACTGCAACAAAGCTACAATAGAGGCAGGACAGCCTTCTCCATCTACCCCCTACTGAGAGGGGGCACCTAGGAGGGTGAGTGTGAAGCACACAGACAGACACATACAGGCAACGGCAACCTTCTTAGCTGTGAGCAGGTCCGGGTGGCTTGTTCCATAAATAAGAATATGTGCACACAGTGACCAAAATGACAGACATGAACAAATCTGCATTCTCCTAGTGGTGAGATGTGAAAGTAAGGCGGAGACACTTTGGCACGCCTGCCCCTGCGGCCCAGGTTATATTCTGTAACCATCAACTTACCATTTATATCTCTCTCACTCTCCTGAGTGATTTCTACCACTTTTTCCGTTTCTTTCAGTGCAGAGATTGGGTTTATATAGTTCTAAGTTGGTATTCTGTCTCTTCAACCCATGAATGCTGGGTAATGACTGTAAAATTGTAGGATTACCTGGTACCTTATTACATGTAGCACACAGCTCAGAACACTAAATATGAAGTGAATACACATATTTAGCGCAGGACAAATGCCATACAGCTTTTTTTTCATGCATCTCATTTATATAATAGTGGTTTTAGGTTCAGGTTCTACCACAGTTTCATAAGTGTTCTGTTGCAAAGCTTTATCTCACACCAACCTCATCAACATGCAGGTAAATATATTGTTTTATCAGCTCACATGGGCTTAACACGAACAATAGTGGACCTGATGCTGGAAGCTGCCAGGATCTAGTTTCAGTGCAACAATTAAATTAACATATGCACTTCATTTGGCAAGGGGTTCCTCTTTTGACATACACTGACTGTCTTGAGATGCATCATCTGGGATGCACTGTCCGCACGCCGGCGACGCACTGTCGCACGCAATTTTTTTAATAGCTGGAGGAGAAATTAAAGCATGGAACCAGCTAAACAAAAAAAAAATCCTACCCCTGCAGAAGGTAGGTACAAGTTCAAGTACAAGTTCTCTTTTCAAAATTAGTTTGCATCTCTCTCCTTTCAATGTTTTAAAGAACAGCTAGAGTTTAAAAGAGCACATCACTGCAGTTAACATGCTCTTTGCAGTAAGCGGCCTTATTACTGCTTGCCAAATTGCCTAAGTAACCATTCCTGAGTGGCAAGGAGATTTCATTCTTCTCGCAAACGTGGCAACAAGACCTAGTTGATTTATAGGAATCATTTGTACTACAGTTGATGCTGGGTGACTAACAGTTTAAAACAGGTAGTAAGTTTTCTTCCTGTTTAAATCAGCATTATTGCACATTTTTTATCACAGCCTGTCCTCATTGTCCTTTACTTGATCTGTACTTAAAAAGAACGTTCAAACGTAAAATATGATAAGCTGTCATATAGCTTAAATTGATTTTAGGTAGGGGGGCGCGGTGGCTTAGTGGTTAGCACGTCCTCCTCTCAGCACTAGGGATTCCCGGTTCGAATCCCAATCTGGGTGGAGTTTCCATGTTCTCCCGCGTGGGTTTCCTCAGGGTTCTCCGGTTTCCTCCCACAGTCCAAAAACATGGATCAAGTCAATTGAATTCACAAAATTGCCCCATATAGAGTGTGTTTGTGTGAGTGAGTGTGTGCCCAGTGATGGATTGACGCCTTGTCCTGGGTGTATCTGCCCAGCGCCCGAGACGTTCTCCCTTGGATGGGCATGGGGAACCTCACCACGACCCTAATAGAGGATAAAGCGGGAGATGATAAATTAAAGAATGAATGAATGAATGAATGAATGATTTTAGGTATACAGCAAAATGATAACCTAAATCTCACAGACACATTTGGGATGCCGATTAATTGACCATCCAAGAGATTCATAAATATTTTTTTCCATCATCTCTAATTTGATATTTTCAGTTAGGTGAAAACAAACAATAGGCTAGCAGTCAACTTTTTTAAAAATGTTTATTGTGTTGTGTTCTATAAGTTCTCTACAAATCCCCTTCCAGAAAAAAAAGAGTGATTTGACCCGTTTATGTTCAAATCTAATGTGTATCTTCTGTTTTGCAGAAATATTAAACTGTACAGGCTTGGCTAAATCAAAGCCAAAATTAGGCTTTCATAAAGATAATGAGCAAAGAGAGGGGGGGAAAATGAGTGAACAACAAACAAGAACAAAAGAAGGACAGAGCAGCTTCTGACCAATTGTTCCAGAAAACAAGTGAACCTGAAGTGTACCAACAGTTAATATGCATTTCAAAATTGCCATGTCATTTTTATTTAGGTTATTTGTAGTATAACAGTCAATGATTCTGCTGTTGTAACCCAACATCGTTTCTGCAGTAAAGGCTTGCAGATTTAAAAATCATTCCGACTATATTGAAGTAATGTACTTCTGTAATTTCACTCATGTAAACTTAACCAACAAGATCACCTTAAAATTATCTATATTAACCACAGTATATGGCTTTATTTTTGTTTATAACTCATACTAGTCAGTAAGTAACTAGTAAGGAAAATTATATTATAAACAATACCATGTTTGTAAAAGTTTTTTTAAGAAAAGCATTTATTTACATTCATTATATTTTCTGACAGATATTGTTTTGTTGAACCATAGAAAAAATACCTTAAAGTAATAAATTTCATGTAAATAAATGCAAATAAATACCTGTAAACGTTTACACAAATCAGAACATGCCTACAAGTAATGAGACATGTAAATATAAGCCTGTTTGTAACAATTTCATCTGTTTTTCAGATTTACAACATTGCTGTAAACCTTGTAAAACACTATTCATGATCAACATTGTCCCCTGATGTACTGAAGTGACGGACACTTTATTCAGCTAAAAAACATATGGGTAAAAAGAATGTGGTCTTATACATGACTTTGTCAAAAAAAAGACGACCTCAAAATGAACCTCACATTGGGGAACAAATGTCTAATAAATGCAGACAGGGTGGTGGGTTGGGAAGTAGGAAAGAGAAGAGGTGGGGGTTGTTTGGGGATTTCTTTTATGAGCAGGGTGTAGTGGGTGGAGTGACAGGTGCTACAGGTATGTTTAACAAAGCCTTTTATTCTAAGAAAAAAGACAACAGCAATGTGTGTATGCCATGTGTATGTGTGGGTTCATTTGTGCTACATTTGATTCCCAAAAGCACCACGCCACAGAGGTTATTGAAGTTTATGAAATAGTGGACCACCGCATTACAGAAAACCCTGGGCATAATAAGCT
>JAFMOD010001324.1:346102-407156 GCA_019802435.1 Corydoras maculifer | reverse complement strand
TGTCCTTTCTGTTTCGATTTTACACATTTAATTTAAAGTGAGAGTGAGTAAGTAATTATGCTTAAGTGGAACTACCCAAATATACAACTACAGAAGTCGCAGGATAGTTTCTCGGTGACGAGCTGTGGCTTGCAAGAAATCATTAGTAATTAACAAATTACTAATCTCCACAAATTAAGTGTGAGAAACCTGCCGTTTGTCTTGTGACAGTAGATGAGTGGAAAGTGTAGCAGGTCAGTATATTTGTTTAGTGGCTTTAGAAACAAAATGGAGACAAAATTGCTGCTCACACTGTTGACGATTTTTAAAGTACAAAAAAAAATACAGCTTTTAAAAGTAAGAACAAGGTCTCCAGTGACACATTGAGGAACGTTTCAGTGTTATGTTTATAGGACAATACAAGATAAAACAGTCATTTCCAGCAGTAATAGCAATTAACCCTATAACATCATATGTTATGTCCACACAGTCACATGGAAAGAAGTTCCATGTTGAATTTCCAGTGTATTTCCAGGAGTTCTTTGATTATGGAGTTTGAACGGTCTACTGCTCTCAGCATCCCACAATCCACAGACATGAAGATCAGATGAACTGGAGCTATTAACTAAGTGTGGGTGGATCTCTGTCTTGCCATGAACTAGTTACCTGTCCGGAGTGTTTACATCACCTCCAACTCCATCATAATTATGACACTGTGTCTTGGGAACTTGGTCATTTTAACAAAGTAGAGACTTTACAGTGCACTGTGATGGACAATGTGAGGTTTCCAAAGCTGCACTGAGGTGTCCATGTGTCGTCCTTGGCCACACCCACCGGACAGCGCACCTTATTTGCCGAACAGCTGAAGGCCGTGGCCCAAATCACGTGACACTTACTTAAAAGCTGTTTGTACCAAACGACTGATATATTATTTATTCAGTAGGTTAATAACGCGGTTTGAGACATAGCCACGGGTTCATTCACCGCGACCTCTGCCATAATGTCCGTCAGCAAATACTCTCTCATGTAATAAAGCACTACTCCTGGTTTCTTCATTTCATTTTCGTCATTAGGCCACAAAATACGTCTTCGCTCGACCTGACACAATATGTGCAACAACAGTGCTGCTTTTGTTAAACAACGCCAGTGTCACTGATTATAACTCCTAATTCTAGTAAACCTGTTATGAAAGATTTCCCCCTAGGAGGTCCAGCCTGTACACTGTGTTCAGTAGGAGCATCTTAAGAGCTCTGTTTTTTTGGATTTTTTTTTTTGCAAAAATAAATAATATACAGCAGGACTGGACGATAAATGCTGACCTTCGTTTTCAAAAAAGTTGTAGTGCAGAAGTGAGAAACGTTAACTTGGCAGACGTCCAAAAGCGAGCGTGTTCGCCAACTAAGATTCAGAATGGAGAAATTAACCAGATAAAGAATGCTTAACACACAGTGCTTAAAGACGTTTATACAGCTGATTGAGACTCACCTTATGTGACTTGCAGCGCAGTGTGCACTTGTAGTGGTTTCGCTCCCCGTTGGCTTGTGACGGCTGAGTTTGTTATCCAGTTTGTTTGAGCTTCCAAATCCACGAAAACGTGCTCCAGGTTCTAAAGAAACATCCCACAACAGCAGATCAACGCAGTCGTTTAATTCTGCACTCGGTTCGCATTAAAAGTCTTACTTCTGCCATCAACTTTTCCACTTTTCAATGTTCTTGAGCATTTCTTTTAGTTGTTACGTGAACGTTTTCTGTTGAATAAACTCGTAGCACACGCTTCTCACACGGAGCCGGCGACTGAATGAGTTTCATACACATTCACCTCCGAATACAACGCTGCCCCCAGTGCAGCCGCAGCTCTGAATGGAGGTAGACGTCTCTTAAAGGGGCAACACTCCCACTGTTAGAATAAAAACCCTGTCTGTGTTCCTAACAGGCTCCAAATACTGAAAAGAAAAAAAAAGCTTAATACTAACGAAATAATCTTTATAACATATAGTAAAAGTTATGTTGCCGTATACTTCTGTTAATATAAATGATTCATTTTCTTCAATAAGATCTTAAATGAGCGGCACAGTGGCTTAGTGGTTGGCACGTTCGCCTCTCAGCACTAGGGATTCCCGGTTCGAATCCCCATCTGGGTGGAGTTTCCATGTTCTCCCCGTGTCTGCGTGGGTTTCCTCCCACAGTCCAAAAACATGGATCAGGTCAATTGAATTCTCCAAATTGCCCCATATAGAGAGTGTATGTATGTGTGTGAGTGAGTGTGTCCCCAGCTATAGATTGGCACCCTAATAGAGGATAAAGCGGGAGATAATGAATGAATGAATGAATGAAGACCCTCAAATGGGCGGCACGGTGGCTTAGTGGTTAGCCCCCTCCCCATCTGGGTGGAGTTTCCATGTTCTCCCCGTATCCGCGTGGGTTTCCTCCGGGTTCTCCGGTTTCCTCCCACAGTCCAAAAACATGGATCAAGTCAATTGAGTTTCCAAATTGCCCCATATAGAGTGTGTATGTGTGTGAGTGAGTGTGTCCCCAGCGATGAATTGGCACCCTGTCCTGGGTGTATCTGCCCAGCGCATGAAACGTTCTCCCCTGGTCCCTAATGTAGGATAAAGCCCCCCCCCCCCCCCGCGACCCTAATGTAGGATAAAGCGGAAGATAATGAATTAATGAAGATCTTAATTGATCAAACCAATTTAGGAACATCCTGATTGTATTGCATATGTATTGCAGAATGTCCTATCCATCCATTATCTTCCATTTTATCTTCTATTAGGGTTGTGGGGGGGTTCCCCATGCCCATCCAGGGGAGAACGTTTCGTGCGCTGGGCAGATACACCCAGGACAGGGCACCAATCTATCGCTGGGCACACACTCACTCACACAAACACACTCTATATGGGGCAATTTGGAAAACTTAATTGACTTCATCCATGTTTTTGGACTGTGGGAGGAAACCGGAGAACCTGGAGGAAACCCACGCAGACACAGGGAGAACATGGAAACTCCATCCAGATTGGCATTCAAACCGGGAATCCCTAGCGCTGAGAGGCGAACATGCTAACCGCTAAGCCACCTTGTATTGCAGAATGTTATAATGAAATGTTTACATGTCCCCACATAGCAGCCAAACAAGCTAACTATCTTACACGCACTTATTACTCATAGAACTATGTTCATAGCATTTTTAAATAAACTGCAAAAACTAAAATGTAAACATATCAGGAACTCTTTTAAAAGTGTTATTTTTTATTTCAAGCAGAACTGACTTAAAAAGATTTTTAATGTAAGATAAATAATCTAGGCGGCACGGTGGCTTAGAGGTTAGCATGTTCACCTCTCAGCGTTAGGTGTTCCCGGTTCGAATCCCAATCTGGGTGGAGTTTCTATGTTCTCACCGTGTCTGCGTGGGTTTCCTCCGGGTTCTCCGGTTTCCTCCCACAGTCCAAAAACATGGAGAAAGTCAATTGAATTCTCCAAATTGCCCCATATAGAGTGTGTTTGTGTGAGTGAGTGAGTGTGTGTCCAGTGGCAGAATGGCGCCCTGTCCTGGGTGTATCTGCCCAGCGCCCGAAACGTTCTCCCCTGGATGGGCTTGGAGACACCCCCCCCCCCCCCCCGTGACCATAATAGAGGATAAGGTGGAAGATAATGGATGGATAAATAATCAATTTTTTAGAAAAAAAAAATATTTTAACAAATCTTAATAAGATTCATTTAATCACTATATTGGCAGATAATTTTACTTGATTTGTGTAATTTTCTTCTGGATTTTTGTTTACAGTTCTTATTTTTTTACATAGATTTTTTTGCAGTGTAGCTCATTTCGTCAAGAGTGTTATGTTACTACAAAAAGTACCAAAATGCATCCCATTTCAGACCTGCCCCCAGCACACACACTCACATACATGCACACAGACCTTTACTACCGTGATGCTAAAAACAATGTCAATTACATCTTTTAACTAAATATTTGTTTTACTAACCCAAACAAAGTAGTTATTAATTTTTGCATTCATGCACTTTACAAATTTTAATACTGAATCAGACTGATTTACATAAAATAATTATTTTGAAAATTCCCATTTATTTATATATTTTTTATAATAAAGTGATAAAGTCTGTGCTTAGATTTATACACACACACACACACACACACAAACTATTCAACAAAAATTCTCCTCCAAATATCAGGAATTAAATAATTAACAGTTAAAATGATTAATAGGTCTCTGGTATTTTGGAGTACTTGGAATTGGATGGTTTCATTTTCAGCTGAAAAATCTCTTTCATTTCAAATAAAACATTGATGGTTTTGTGTTCTTATCTCAAGGACTACATTTAGCCCACCCACATTTCCGTTTCAGAGATCATAACCACCCCCTAACAAACACAGACACTTTAATAAAAGGGGGTTGATAAAACGAGATGACTATCAAGCATCAAGGGAGAATACTTATATAAGACAGAAAGAAGTGACAGAATTAATACAGTGCAGTTAATAAATGTGTTTGGGATTGAGTCTCATATGGGTTGGGGGTGGGTTATAGTTGTGTGAATAAGGTGGCCTGTCTGCAGAGGCTGCAAAACTGCATTCATGAGGCACCACCAAACACTACTCCATTCATGTAGCTGGACACGGACACAGACACTCATGCACACACACACACACACACACACACACACACACACACACACACACACACACACACACACATACACACACACACACACACACACACTTTTTCACACAGTCTTTGTCAGTGTACAGAGGGCGATGATAAAATCTAAAAAAAACGGAAAAGATAGTGAAAATATCTGGAAATATGTGCATTTATATCCAGCATCAACAGGGTCACCAAAAGAATGAAACAGTATTAATAGCCTCTGTATTTAGCAGTTTTTCACTGAAGTAGAATAGAATTTATAATAAAATGTGTTGTATTTATTGGCTATGATGGCAAAAATGTTATCAGAATTCAAAATGGCATGTTACATGTTAAAAAGCTAATTAATAAAAAATATGAATTAAAAAAGATACGAATGACGCAACCACTAGCCATCACAGCAACACTATAGAAAGTGTACAATGAATATTTTTTTCAGACTTACATTTGGAAAATGTTGTCTTTACTCATTTTCAAATGTTCATAAAAGTAATTTAAGGCTACAACAGAACATTCTCCAAATTGCCCCATATAGAGTGTGTTTGTGTGTGACTCCAGTAACTCCAGTAAAGGATAAAGCGGAAGATAGATGGATAGATAGAGGTTTCTAAAAGCACATTTTTGCCCTCTTGCGGCCAATAAGTAAAGTATGCTGTGAACATGGGAGATGAGTTTGAAAAGGTTAAAAGAAACAATTTTAAACATTTTTTTTCTAAAACAACAAATAATTTGCTATTATTATGTTACACACAAACACATTATTTGCTTCTATAACATGCATTTATAGTCAATGTATTAAAAGCAAAATATTTTATTATAGTTAAACAGGTATGAAATCTGCTAATTATTTCTAGCATAATCTTTTAAACCAGTTATGTATTACTATCTATGTATGTATAGTTATTTGTATTTTTAAGTAAAACTTTATACTTTAACTTCATTTTAATTCTGTCACTTTTAGCAAAGTATCATCTGACTCCTCAGCAGTCAAAGTCTGGAATAAAACACTGAACTGTTTATACATTTATTTGCTACTAAAACATTTGAACCTTTCATTACTTCATAATTTATAATTCATAATTAATTTATTTGCTACTAACTTGCAGACAATCAATTGTTTTTTCATTTGCTGCTGAGTCAGTGTGCAGCGTTTACATTTAACAGTATCATTATAGTATCTTGAACTTTATTTCATATCATTGTTCATGTATTATAAATATTATTTATTAATACTGTTTACGTTTATGATCATTATATGTGGGTATGTGTTGATCTGTTGTTTTTTGTTTAACCCTGGTCCTGGAGAAATGTTGTTTCATTGCACTGTATATGTTTGAAATAGCAATAAAAATCAATCTGACTTGAAATTTCAAACTGTCCTTTCATATGACATTTTAATATATTTGAAAAAAAAAAAAAGTCAGACTAAGGCCGTAAATGTTTAGTTATTGTAATCTACATGATTATTTTCCTACGGTGGTGTCTTAAATATTGAATGTATGTTGAATATTAAAATGAACAAAGAAAATAAAATAAGCAAATAGTTTAGTGGTCAATTCCAGAAGACACTACTCTGCATTGGGTAAAGCACTTGGGGGCGCTCTTTCACAGGTTTTATTTGCCTTTCATTCTAAAACCAAGTGTCGCCCAAGTTTAAAAATGTCGATTTTAGTTTAATTGGCTAAAATATAATAGCATTTGTATGTTACATCGGATTTATTTACTTATAACAGTGGCATTATTTAATAACTGAATTATATAACCTTATTAATAATCTAAATATTTATTTGTCTTTTTGTTATGTTGTGTACATTTTCATTGTGCTCACTATGCTAAGTCTGGTTGTGCACATAAATTATATTAACCACAGAGATTTGTTTGTGTTCCTGGAGGAAACTCAAACAAGCACAAGAAGGTCATGCAGACTCCACACAAAGGGGACCTTTGTTTCCCCAACACTGTAAGCTAAAAGCAGCAAATATACATCACGTGTGTATGCGTGTATGTGTGTATAGGTGCACATGTGTATGTGTACTAATGATCTTATTACTGTTTTATAACTGTTTAGTTGTAGGGCAGCAAGGTGTCTTAGTGGTTATCACATTCGCCTCTCAACGCTGTGTATTCAGGTTTGAATCCCAATCTGGGTGGAGTTTCCATGTTCTCCCTGTGTCTGCCTTGAAATGACCACAATTCAAAAACATGGGCCCAAGGTAAATTGGCTTTTCTGAATTGTATATATAGTGTGTGTGACTGTGTTTAAGTGAGTGTGTATGTCTCCAACAATGCAATGGTGACCTGTCCTGGGTGTATCTGCCCAGCATCTGAAACATTTCCCCCTGGATAGGTATGGGGAACCATCCCACTACCATAGTATAGGATTAAGTGATTAAGACTCTTGATGCTCTAGTTTTTGGCACAGTGGTTATCACTCTTACCTCACAGCAAGTAGGACCTGGGTTTGAGTCTCTGGCCAGGTGGAGTATGTTATAAAACTTTGGTTCTGTGTATATATATGTTTCTGTTTGTGTGGGTTTCTTATACAGCCTCTAGTTTTCTTCCATTATACAAAAACATACTTGTTAAAAACTACTTGGTCTTGTTTCTTCAGCCTCTAAATTGATAAATATTGAGCACTTGGAGAAAAAAACAGACAGACATCAGGCTTCTCTGGTTTATTGTTCGGATTTCTGATATAGTCTGTAGGTGGGTGTTATATGTGCCCTGTTTTGGACAAAACTTCTTCTTTCCTATGTATATAAATTTACCCTCTTTGTCACTGGGTCCAAACAATCTATCCTTCTTATCACTGGAACATAAAAGTCTTTAATTACATTTACATTACATTTAGTCATTTAGCAGACGCTTTTATCCAAAGCGACTTACAAATGAGAACATTACAAGTCAGAAGTTATTTAATATACGATGCAGTAGTCACACTCAGGTCAAATCTTAAGTAGAGCTTTTAGAGAACCATACAAGTGTCATATACCAATCACACTCTTAAGCCCTGTCTTTGGCTAAGGCAAATTCCTACGCCTTGTAAAAAGTAGTGACAGTTAGATGAGAAAGACAAGTTTTCGTTGGGGGGATGTGTAATTTCGGCTGATTAAAGATTTCACGTACAGAGAGTTGCAAAGGTCTCAAAATCCTAACACTACAGTGTGGATACTAATTGCCCCTAGATGTGTTTGTCAGTGCGCCTTACCTGTGATGAACTGGGACCTGTTTAGGGTGTTGTCTTGCCTTGTGGCAAATAAGTGCTGGGATAGGCTCCAGCATTCCAAGCTTCCTGAAAATGCATGAGCCAATTAATTAGATATAGAAAATATGAGATAAAAGTTGACAACCAATTAGATATTACAGTGTGTGTGTGTGTGTGTGTGTGTGTGTGTGTGTGTGTGAGAGAGAGAGAGAGAGAGAGAGAGAGAGAGAGAGAAGTTGGAGCTGTGCTGCTGTCAGTATCGCACTCAGCCTTTAGTTGTAATACGATGGGAATTTGATGATGGATGAAACGCGGATCCTGCTGATCGTATGTCTGGCTGTGTTTGGATCCAGTGGAGGATGTACCGGTGAGTTCGTCTTTGCCTTTAACGGCGATATTGTAACGCAGTGTTTATTTATTTAATCGAGGTGAACTTGGTTTTACCTACAACAACATGGCGCTGCTCGGACCAGAGCTCATTAGCTAGTTCTCTTGATATCTAGCTCCTCCGCTCTGATGTTTATTCCTGGATGTTTCTCTGTTCTTGAAATTTGTAGTCGTATTATTTTGTTGGTTGTCGTTGGTTTACAGTAGGTTTGTACGATACTCTGTAACGACGCAAGCTAGTTTGCTATGTAGCCGGTTAGCTAGCACGCTAAGTTTCTGTGTTATAAAGTATTTATTACTCTGTCAGCCGAAACCCAAACAGAATCAAATGAAGAATCAAACAGCGACGCGTTAACTAACATTTATGTGGTGACTGTTTTTAACAAACGCATTGGAACAAGCTTGTGGTTCTAACATCTAGCGGCTATCGTTATAAGTTCTCTGGTTCATTCGTTTTGGGTAAAATTTTGTAAGTCCATACATTTTCTGATTTCATAAATATTACTGTGAATCAGATCCTTCCGGAGTGAATTAATATATGTTGTAATAGCAACTTTATAAACACTGGAATGGGATGATAACAACATAACTTTTTAATTTAAGTCAGTTGATTTCCTTCATCAGTTCCAAAATAAAAATATAATAAATAACAAATTGGTACATTTGTCATGCATCACTTTGAATATAAATTTCCTGACATTTCATAATTATTCAGCCACTTTTTACTTTTACACCATTAAATCATGTACAATATTTCATTTCTATATCTTCTGTTTAAGCCTGTACTATATGGACTAGATTTGTTTAGTGGTGGTGGGGAGTGGTGTTCCCCATGCCCATCCAGGGGAGAATAATTTGTGTGCTAGGCAGATACACCCAGGACAGGGTACCAACCCATCCCTGGTCACACTCACTCAGAAAACGCACTACACACACCACATGGGGCAATTTAGCGCACCCAATTCAACTTGAATCCATATTTTTGGACTGTGGGAGGAAGCCCAAGCAGACAATGAAGAGAACATGAAAACCTCAAGCAGATGAAAACCTCGAACCTGGATCCCCAGTGCTGAGAGGCATATGTGATAAACACTAACTCACTCAGAAATCATACCCAGTATCTTCTTATTGTGATGCAGAAGTGCTATCTGTTGTGCCACCATGCTGACCTAATAATATTAAATCACAAAATTGTCCAACATTGTGTAATACCCGCAACCCCCCACCCACACACACACATTTACGTAGCAAGTCAAAGCTAAAAATGATGCACAGTGTCTTTACTTGAGTAACATGCATGATTTATGATGAAAATATACATTAGAATGCTATTAGACAAGCTGGACTCTGTTACAGATTGTGTTGCATTCAAGATGTGTGGGAGATTTATTTGGAAAAAAGAGGAGGATGGACAGATCTATTAAGAAGAATTATTAGGAGCATTAACACAAATGTGTATGTTCTGCTTTTTACTGATATTTCATTCTTCTTTTCATTTTTTACTCAGCTATTTTTTAGGGCTATCAGGAGAATCATGTACTGGGTAATAAAAGGCTGTAACACTGTAAAGAGTTGCAAAAACTTTTTTTATAGAGTTTGATCTCACCAACTGACAGTAGGACAGATCGGTCGCCCAATTATCACCCTAAGAACAAAGCGTTTAAACATTTGCAAGGTCAAAGCATGAGCTTCACTTTCTTGGGCTAATGTTCATGTTCATCAGGACACTGAACAACAACTGGGGTTTTTATGTTACGAGAAGATTACATGAATAAGAGAAGCAATTGAAAGAATGTATTGTTAATGGATGAGACCAAAGCAGACAGTTTTGGTTTTAACAATAAGTCTATTTATTGCAGAAACAGAAATACTATTTCAAAATTTTAGCCCAACTGTGACACTATATGACATTGTTTTTGTTTTTGAACGAAATTAGTACTATTTACATCTACATATTGATTTAAAAGACCTTATAGTTATCAAACCTTCTTCTAAAAAGACAGTGACACATATGTGCTGAGCAGTAGGCATGTGAATCTGAAAAGCAGTAAAAAATGGCTTTCTATACTATAGTAATAAACTGGTAATTACATGCTTTTTGGTCTTTGCGTCTCCTTTAAAAGTATTTTCCATTATGCACCTTTGTGTTTGTGTGTGTGTGTGTGTGTTGCTATGTGGTTGTTACTGCAGTTTATATCAAACTGATAGTATTGAATACAGCTGTTTCTACCACATCACTAGCCCAGATGACTACAAATTACCATTTTGAGGAATTCACCTCTTTTCACTGAACTTTTATGATGACGGAATAGATTTAGCCACATATTGAAATAAGCTGTGCCGTCTTTTGACTCATGTTACAGTTGACATGTAAGAAATAATCTAGTGAAACCAAATGGAAGCAAAATCTTGTTAAAACCAGATCGGGACATAATGAACAGTGACACTATACAACCCGGTTCATATGAAAGAGGTCTAACAGTAAGCACTGTAAGGGGACATTTTTTTTTTAAAACTTAACATTTTTTCCTTAACTTATAATAAAATAACACCAATTTATTATAGTTTGTATTTTCGTTAAAATGACCAGATGAAGTGGCATTTAAGTAAAAATGTACTAGTTTCAATTAGTTGCCTAAACTCTGTCTAAAAGACCAACAATATCACACACAGCTCACAGCTGAAGTTAACATTCATGTAAGTGACATCATAAAGTTCCTGAATGAGTAACTAATAGGTGTGTGTGAGAAACAAACTGCTCTGTGCAAAACACCTGTAGTTTTTTCTGAGAATTCTTCATATGTCATTTCAGTTTTTTACATAGACAAGATTATTTATATAATAGATTAAGTAAATTGTGCTATTGTTTTGATTTTGTCATAAGATCTACAGATTAGAAATGTATGCAGAGACAGAAACCACTCATGTAAATCTAACGCAAATAAAACTGCTTTCATGACTAAGTATATACAAATTGCAATCAAGTGCAAACATGTGGGTCCTATATAGAGGTTTTACTTTGCTAAATAAATGTTCACTGCTCATGTTTCATTTGCTTTTGCTGAAACTCACCTCTCCATCATATACTTCTTTAACCTGTAATATAGTCGATTGCTTTGACGCACCTGAGTTGTTTGTTAATTAGTGCCTATTGTGTATGCCCCACGTGCCTTTGTGTACATACACCCTTGGTATCTTTGGCCCACTTTTGTTTGATAGATCCAGATTTAAATTTTGCCCGCTCACTTATCTCAATTACTAAATATTCATAACTTGTTTCTAGTTAAAAAATAGACCCTAAAAGATGAGAAGTAGGGATTGCAATAAATACATTATTTTCTTATTTTACTTTGACACATATAGACATTATAAATGTAAATTTATCAGTGTTAAAGCCATTTAAAAAGTTTTCTAAAATCAAGTTTATGTATCCGCCGCATGGTGGCTTAGCGGTTGGCACGTTCGCCTCTCAGCACTAGGGATTCCCAGTTCGAATCTGCATCTGGGTGGAGTTTCCATGTTCTCCCCGTGTCTGCGTGGGTTTCCTCCGGGTTCTCCGATTTCCTCCCACAGTCCAAAAACATGGATCAAGTCATTTGAGTTCTCCAAATTGCCCATATTGTGTGTGTGTGTGAGTTTGTGTGTGCCGAGCGATAGATTGGCGCCCTGTCCTGGGTGTATCTGCCCAGCGCCCGAAACATTCTCCCCTGGATGGGCATGGGGAACCCCCCCGCGACCCTAATAGAGGATAAAGCGGAAGATAATGAATGAATTAATTAATTAATTTTATGTATCTGGTAGCGTCACATTTAGGACATTGATCATTAGACATAATGGCATCATAACCTTGGGCTTCTTATGTGGGTGAGATGATGATGGGACATGTTTGAGTTTGATAAACGATGCCACACTTTAAATAACTTCTTGCCCACCATAGTCTAATATATTTTTAATGACTAGGCTCAGTTAGTATTAATAAAATAATGATGCTTAGAACTGTCCACTTTTGGCTACTATTCCCCATATTTCTATATAAAGGCCAAGGGCACATACTGCTACATACAACATACTGAATGACTCAAGTATTCATTTGAAACCTTCATGCTGGTGTGATGGACATAACCAGCATTCCAGATCTGTCCATTGAAAGTGGCACAACATAAAAAGGAGAATTAAACAGTAACAATGGCCTGTTAGCAGCTCATGCCTTGTATACAGCAAGAATGTGAAACTGCTACAGTCATTATCTTAAATTCCCAAAAGATTAAAAGATATAATTTAAAAAAAGGAGATGGGATTAAAACGTGGCTCTGTCCCAGCCATTTTGAGTGTGTTACAAACATTGGTATGTAAATGTACTTATATATTTAACTATTAGAAATATATTTATAAATGAGAACATTTATTTTTTTATTTCTGCTCTTAAATAAAATAATATCAAATTACTGATTGATTTCACTTTTGATTATATTTTTATAAAGTGTTTTGACCTTTTGGACATGACATTTGTGTTATAATATTGTGTTTGTTTACTCTGCTGTATAATACAGAATAGCAGTATATTGGTGTCCAACCTGGCTTCTATTCCCCCCCTCCCCCCATATCAATTTAGCATCTGATTTGTGTGTATCAATGTGGGAAGCATTTCATATGTGTGATTCACTGTTGCATGTGGTTTATCTGCCCTCTTTCTTCTACCACGCCATTTGCTTTTTCTTCTCTTTATACACCAATCAAAGCTGTTTATAACACCAGACAGGCCTGGGGGCCACAATGACGAGAGGGTGTGTTTATCTACTCATGCAAGAGGGATAGAGCAAGTATGTGTCTGATTGTTTAAGTAGGGAAATGCCAAAGTACATCTTGCCTTTTGAATATGAAAATAAAAGCTGTAGTTATTAAGGACACGATATGCAAGTGCCTGCATGTTTTATCCAACTCTGATAGGAAGCTGTGAGGGATGTTTTAGGAGTTTGTAATACAATTTGCTTAATAAGTTATATATTTAAAATGTTTAAATCAACCGGAATAAAAATGTGCCAGTTAAAAAAAACTAAAGTGATGAGAACATCCATCCATCCATCCATTATCTTCCGCTTTATCCTCTACTAGGGTCGTGGAGGGGTTCCCCATGCCCATTCAGGGGAGAACCTTTCGGGTGCTGGGCAGATACACCCAGGACAGGGTGCCAATCTATCGCTGGACACACACTCACTCACACAGACACAGACACAAACACACTCTATATGGGGCAATTTTTGGACAATTCATTTCACCTTGATCCATGTTTTTGGACTGTGGGAGGCTTAAAGGCAAATACAAATCCACAAACTACAGATAGAATCTGGAGGTGGTGCACGTGTGCAAATATGACCTTCATGTAATAGACAATAGAAGCCAACCATTTCTGTCAGCAGTGCATGATGGATTTGCCAGTGATGGACCACACCGCAAAAGACACCACAAGAGACAGAAATTAATATAATTATTTAAAAACATGAAAAAATACAACAAAATGAAAAAACCTTGGGATATGTATGTCGCATACCACTGTGAATGACACAATGTACTTTAGAGAATTTGCACCCTAAACCCAGGAGAATTAGCTCATGATGCCACTACTACAAAGCCAGTGGTTCTGATTCTACTTCAGATGTCTCACATTGTTACTACCAAAGATAACAATAAAAGAGGTTACAGAAACTTAAAATGGATGCCAGTGCTAGTACTGCTTCCAGCTTAGCCAATGCAGACTATGTCGACACACTACACCAGGCGTGCCCAATACGTCAATTGCGATCAACCGTCTGTCGCACAGTGCATGTTGGTAGATCGTCATGGATCACTCAACAGGTTTGTGAAAAAAAACACTTATTAGCTCTTTTATGCACAGTATCTGAAGCACTCATACACACACACACATACACACACACTGTAAATCATTCTGAATCCCTATCCCCATGTGAGCGACCTCTACTTTCCCCTGTCTCTCTATTCCCAAAACCCATTCCCATGCCTGCCTGTCACGTTGTAGAAATGGACTTCATGTCATGTGACTAAATTGGAAAAATGGTTGTCATCGTATCTGTTTGGTATCCATGAAAAGATGTTCTAGTCTTTACAAATACAGAATACTCAGAATTAGGAAACATTTTTTGCTCTTTACATCAGTGAAGTGTTTTCAGGTATTACTCATACGTCGAAAGTCTGTCTGTGTGTTTCCCATGCCCACTGTTGCTTCCATTACTATGAAATTTAACATACGTACTCTTCGGGAGACTAGGAGGTTTATATTCTCTTTACAACTACCCAGCAGCTCAAGGGGCTTTATTATAGCGATATTTAATGAGCCGACAACTGCGAGAAGCTTGATTTGGAGCACATCATTGTGTCTTTGCATGACTCCATTATAAAGGTGTTTTTGCTGTAGTGTCATCAGCATGTGTATATAACTTCTTTATCCTGTTCTGTTTAACTATTCAGTAAATCAAAATTTTGCATCCAAGAGAAAAAAATATGCTTATTTAAAATGTGAACCAATCAGCGAACAAATGTAGAAACATTCCTGATGCTAATAACAATGTATATTTGGTCAAATTTGGTGCACTGTGTCCATATTATCCCTAATACAGTAAATACCTGCAAGTTTTTGCCGCTGTTCTTATTCTTAATCAATAATGCAAGCAGTCTAACTGATTTTTTTGTAAGTTGCTGACCCTGTCTTTTATTTTCTCTCTAGCTTTGTTGTGTAACTGCACCACATGTGAAAAGGATGGCTATAGCTGCCAGACAAGCGGAGCCTGTCTTGCTGCGACCTCCCTTATTGATGGCGAGGAGCAACATGTTCGAAACTGTATTGATAAAGATAAACTGATTCCACCCGGTAAACCATTCTTCTGCCTAAGTGCAGAGGGCCTACTGAACATTCATTGCTGCTATACAGATTACTGCAACAGCTTGGACCTCAGTTCACCCTCAGGTATGGTTCTGTGCTGCCTTCTGTCCAACACTTCATTATAGAACGTTCTACAGCTGCTGTAATGAGTTTAGTAAAGGATTAAAATTATTCAGTTCTCTATATCACAATATGTTATATTTCTGTTGATTAGATACATCACTGGGAACAGAAGGGCTTTACTTTTGAATTTTGGGTTTGGAGTTGCTCAGTTTAATACATGAAAATACACATATTCGGTTCAAATAGATTTTCTTAGTAGTGCTTTTGTGACTGATTTTGTTTACCTAAAAGTCCAAAAAAAGAAAAGAGGTGATTCACATGAAAGAACAGTATAAATATTACTTAAATGTTAAAACGCAGTTCAAAACTCAGCAAGTATTAACAAGATTCTCTGTTTAGTTATTTAAAGATGCCTTAAACATAAAAGCAGGGCAAGTTTTAAAGTAGCTCTGATTTTGGATGTCTCCTTTCTGATGTGACACACAGATGAATGTGTAACCCCATTATTCATTTGATTTTGCAGTTAGTTTGGCACCAGATTTGTAGAATGATGAGGATGCAAACATGAGTAGTGGGATTCAGTTCATTTCTTTATGTATTGTAACAGCAGCCAATCCATTGAAAATGAAATGCCAAATCACCTGTGGCTTGCTATTTAAAACTGAGCGGCTCTTGTGCATAACAATACAATTCAAATACATGATATTCAATGGAATTTGAATGTGTGAAGGTATCTACATTCACATTAAAAATACAATTGCAAAGTGTGTTTGAATTGGCAGTTCCTAATTAGCATCTGAATTTGAATAAAGTCTAGGCTCTAGTACCACAGGACAAAGTATTGATATGATGGTGGGAATTTAGGAGCTGGATGAAGCTTCAATATGTTTGATCCAAGCCTGCCTACCCATCCACTATAAACTTGTATATGTATTATAGAGTATTAGATGTTAGTCATATGCTTTTAATCACATTAAAATAGAAGCTTTAATATATGTCAATACCATGTTTAAATCACACAGAATGATTTGCATGATAAAATCATTGACCAACTTGTTGACTTGTAATATTGAGTTTAATGCTCGTTTCATTGTGGAAATTACTCAAGAATTGTCGCACACACAGACACACACACACACATACACACACACACGCTGCTACAATACAACACATACAACACAGGATAGAAATATCTCATTTTCCTGCTTATTTCTATATATTTACAACTATAAGAATAAAGCTGGATAGCTGGCCAGTGGGAGGTTTGCGAACGCTATTACTATTTTCTTGTAACTGTAAATACATTAGAAATATTTAGTAAATATTTTTGTTGTATTTCTTTACAATATTTTAATATATTTTTTCATACTAGATTATTTGCTCTTTTTTTCATCCCAGTGACTGTGTCACCCAGTGTGGTGGGACTGATGGGGGGCTGGAGGCCAGTGGAGCTGGCTGCTGTGGTCGCAGGCCCTTTGTTTGTGTTAGGCATGCTGGTTTTGCTCGGCCTCTTCCTCTTTCAGCACCACCAAAGGGCATACGGCCACAGACAGAGACTGGAGGTTGAGGATCCTAGCACTGAGCACCTGTACCTGGCCAAGGACAAGACACTGCAGGATCTCATCTATGACCTGTCCACATCTGGCTCTGGATCAGGTTAGCATCACAGCTACAACAGGACACAAGTGCCAATATAGCACAGTGTTAACAAATAAAACGCAAACCTTGTTGAATTAATTTAATTATTCTCCATAAACAACAGTTGCCACGACTACAGAATTATGGTCTTAGGCTTCCCTTATTACATTTCAATGCTTCGATGCCCAAGTTTCTAGTGGACACTTAAACATTTCTTAGAACAGTTATGATTTTATTTTAGGTTTGTTAAAACCTAAATTTTGTTTGGGTTTGTCATAAGTTTGCACTAGTTTTTAGATGTATTTATATAGTTATATACATTTGTAAATCTAGTTTACTTGATAATGTTATTTTATGGTGTGTTTATTATTAGAATCTAGGTGCACAATATTAGAATATTTTTTACAAGATAATATTTAAATTACTTTTTGAGCATCTCTGCCACCCAGAATTTACGTTACACATACACCACTCAACTCCAAATGTAGTTTTAAAGCTGCTTTAATGAAACTTGTTGCCGGCATTTATGATAAACATTCACAATGTTCACAAGCATAATATTCATCATTGTGGTGAAATTTTAGCTTAATGATAATTTGTGGATGCTGAGATCCTCTTACTTTCAGTAAATTGACCCCAACTAATTATAAATAACAAGCTAACTATCAAACAATTTGTATCATAGTAATATTATTAAATTAAAATTCTTCATTTTGTATCTGTTTCTGTACAGGTCTACCTCTGTTTGTACAGAGGACAGTAGCCCGAACTATTGTGCTGCAAGAGATCATCGGAAAAGGACGCTTTGGGGAGGTGTGGAGGGGAAAGTGGAGAGGAGGAGATGTAGCAGTAAAGATTTTTTCCTCTAGAGAGGAGCGCTCCTGGTTCCGTGAGGCTGAAATCTACCAAACCATCATGCTACGGCATGAAAATATTTTAGGATTCATTGCCGCTGATAACAAAGGTAGGCACAATGTTGCAACCAGTCAAGATGTTTGTATTTTAACAACTATGTACATGGCTTTCATAAGTGCATAATTAAACCACATGTATTTACACTCGGGAGGCAAAAGATTGTTCAATCAAACAAACATTAATTTTTCTAATGCTAATTTGTCTTATGAGCTAAAATCAGATCACTTCACCGGAATGTTGAAATGTTAACATATTTGATGTTAATTGTTAAAAAAAAAATAGGGTCATGTTGCTGTTCTTTTAGTCAGCATTCAAATATACTCAGAAGTCATAATTTACTATGCTGCACATGGTTTTGATTGACAGTCTTAAACCCCAAGTAAACTGTTTAGCAGTGGTTTTAAAGTTGGTTCTGGGAAGCAGAAATATTTTGCATTCAGCCCAATAAAAATGTGGCTTGGATTCTTATTAGGATTGTTTTAAATAATTTAAAAAAATCTTTTAATTTTCTCCACCAGAAAAGTTGTATGTCTCTTTTTTTATTACATTTTCTAACCTTTAACCTGTTCTATAAAGTGAAAGAATTTATTATTTGAGGTTGTCATGCTCATCATCACTTATCTCTGTGTGTCTCTTTCAGATAATGGCACATGGACTCAGCTGTGGCTGGTATCTGATTATCATGAGCACGGTTCTTTGTTTGACTACCTGAACCGGTACTCCGTCACCATCGAGGCTATGATTAAACTTGCACTTTCTGCAGCCAGTGGCCTGGCACACCTACACATGGAGATACTGGGCACACAGGGTATGTGTGGGACTGTAGAGCATACTCTACTGTATGTCAAAGTCTTTACAGTACAAGTATGTGGCATAGTCAGTGTAATTTTTGTAGAGTAACTAAGAGTATGTAATCTATGCTTGTTTCAAAATGTTAAAAAGAATCGTGTATTTTGAGTTTTGTTCCTTACATACTTGGGCTGTGTAACACTAACACTAGGTGCTGTGCCATCATTCTGCTTTTTATTATATCAATATAACAGTAGCAACAAACCACTGTACATTAAGATGTGTCTGTTTAATTATTTATTTGTTCCATGAGCACAGATTTCCTGTCAGTTTCCTGGCAGCTTAGTTTGTTCTTGAAAGATTTAAACATACTACAACTAGACAGAGTTGCAGTGAAGTGTTACAAGGTTCTGTTCTGTGTGTTGTTCATGCTACACAAATATTCTTTATGCTAATGTTATAATGGAGATGATGGCTAATAAAATCAGAATTCTGAAACACGATGCTTGGCTCTAGCAATAGGATACAACTAATAAAAGGCAGTGTGTTAATCACGAACACTGTATTTTAAACATTACAGTTTAAGATAGATATGAATGGCTAATGAAACCACAGTTATAATTACTTAGACACACTCATTTCAAGCATCTGCATTGTTCTACATTTAATGAACAGTTATATATCAGAGTGATACAGTTTTGGTGTGAAAAGTCTGTGATAAATCATTTTATTACAGTGATAACATTTCCTACACAATCAGATTGTGAGGTCTGTTGTATAATTTATGTATTCAACATATTTTAGTAGTCTTTGTGAATAATAAACCCAATTCTGGATAAAGCATATTTATGATTATGGCTGTTGTGGTATTTCTACTACCGGAAAATAAATATCATCTAGCATGACATCATCCTCATATAGATAAATCTATTGAGTATGAATCTTCCTGAGTCATGTGTTATGTGTCTAATTGCTTCTCTGACCCATCAGGTAAACCTGGCATTGCTCATCGTGATCTGAAATCAAAGAACATTCTAGTAAAGAAGAATCTCACATGTGCTATAGCAGATCTGGGTCTCGCAGTGAGACATGAGTCCGTCACAGACACCATCGACATCGCCCCAAACCAACGTGTGGGCACCAAACGGTAGACACTATCACCACCTACGCTTTTCCACAGTCTGTGCCCAAAGCATCAGACAGAACAGAGGAGCAGATTATGGTTGTCTGAATTGCTTTGTGCTTTATGTTTGTAGATACATGGCTCCTGAGGTGTTGGATGAGAGCATTAACATGCATCACTTCGACTCTTTTAAATGTGCTGATATCTATGCTCTGGGATTGGTGTACTGGGAGATCGCACGTCGATGCAATGCTGGCGGTAAGGAACTGAGCTGCCACGCTCACTTAAACATCCATTCATTCATTATCTTCTGCTTTTTCCTCTATCAGGTTTGCGGCAGGGTTCCCAACGCTTACACACACAAACACACCATATATGGGACAATTTAGAGCATTCAGTTTACCTTGAATCCATGTTTTTGGACCTATGGGAGGAAACCGGAGAACCCGGAGGAAACCCACATGGACATGGGGAGAATGTGGAAAATCAGATTTGTATTCTAACCTGGATCCCCAGCTCTGAGAGGCTAAGATACTAACCACTAAGCCACCATGTCGCCCTCTGCTCAAACAACTGTTATTTATTTATTTCCTTATGCAAGAACAAAGTGTGTACTTCTGTGTAAAAGTCCTAAAGATGTGTGATGAACTGAGGGGGAGGAAGACAACAGTACTTCCCTTTACATTTTTACTGCCTTTATTTATACAGCAAAGTCTCACACATTTTAAATGTTCTAATTGTTTATTCCAGGTAAGGTCACATGGGTCCTGGGGTCTATCCCAGTGCCTATTGGGAGAAAGGCAAAAAATAGGTCACAATAGGAACAGTCACAAGTCTATCACCATCTATCTGACTTTTCTCACCCCAGCGTATAAAGGACACCGATTAAAAGCTTTAATTATTTTAGAATTTTTTATTTAGTTTTTTTCATCCCTACGTTCATTTCCTCCACATCTCTGCCACAAAAACATACACACTTTTTTATCGAAAAATTCAAAAACAAAGTTACCTGGATGCCACCTTTTTCATATTTTGGTTGAAAGGAATTACAAAAGGTGGCACGGTGGCTTAGTGCTTAGCACGTTCGCCTCTCAGCACTAGGGATTCCCGGTTCGAATCCCACTCTGGGTGGAGTTTCCATGTTCTCCCCGTGTCTGCGTGGGTTTCCTCCGGGTTCTATGGTTTCCTCCCACAGTCCAAAAAAATGGATCAAGTCAATTGAGTTCGTTGAAACGTCGTTCTCCCCTGGACGGGCATGGGAAACCCCACCGTGACTCTAATAAAGGATAAAGCAGAAGATTATGGATGGATGGAATTACAGAATGAGAGCAGGAGTAGTTTTACTTTTAATCACCCCTGTGTTGTTACTTTTTTATGTGATGTGCAGGTATCCATGAAGATTACCAGCTTCCCTACTATGACCTGGTGCCCTCTGATCCATCCATCGAGGAAATGAGAAAGGTGGTATGTGACCAGAGATTACGACCTAATGTACCCAACTGGTGGCAGAGTTACGAGGTATATACACATGCATATGCACACACTTTTGTTTTCTCGAGCTATGAGGATTTTTCAGATACATTTTACACAGAGATGGATGGCACGGTGGCTTAGTGGTTAGCATGTTCTCCTCTCAGCTCTAGGGATTCCCGGTTCAAATCCCCATCTGGGTGGAGTTTCCATATTCTCCCCGTGTCCGCGTGGGTTTCCTCCCACAGTCCAAAAACATGGATCAAGTCAATTGAATCAAGTCAAATTGCCCCATATAGAGTGTGTGTGTGAGTTAGTGTGTGCCCAGCGATAGATTGGCGCCCTGTCCTGGGTGTATCTGCCCAGCGCCCGAAACGTTCTCCCCTGGATGGGCATGGGGAACCCCACTGCAGCCCTACTAGAGGATAAAGCGGGAGATAATGAATGAATTAATCAGTTTTACACACACACACATGCGCGCGATAAGAATATATGCAAACCTCTCATTTTCTTTTTTTTTTTGCCCTGTGCTTTAGGCATTGCGTGTGATGGGTAAGATCATGAGGGAGTGCTGGTATGCTAACGGAGCGGCCCGACTGACTGCACTGCGTATCAAAAAGACCCTCTCACAACTCAGTGTGGATGAAGACGTCAAGATGTGAAAGACACCCAAAGGGTTATAGTATAAGAACCGTGTGTCACAAGTGTACAAATATTCTACTATTCCAAACTATCCTGCCAGATTGAAAACAAAATCCCTCAGCGTCTTATGAGATGGGATGCGGCCTACCTCACCCTCTAAGCCAAAACTACTAAATCATATATCACATCCCTGAACTCGAGCCTGTCTTAAGCACTCCTTCATCACCAACTCTTTTTAACACGGCCACAGACTGCAAGTTCTGATACTACTGATCTACTGCTTTACTGCTGCACATTATATACCTGTAGCCCGTCCGATGCTAAAGTGTATTATTGTTTTCTTAATGTGGTCATTTTCTGTTTCAGTTATTTAAAATAGGGCTTTGTAGCTTGAGTACACTCCATAGATGACTTTAAAAGTGGATTCGTTTTGTTCTCTGAACTCCCACCGTCGTTGATGTCAGTTCTGAGTTGATTTTATTGTGGAACTTGATGCTGGTATAATTGAGATGTTTGCTGTTCCTCTAACTTGTCTCTATAGAAACGTGGTGTGACTGTTAAATGAGTATCTCAGTTGAAGGCCGGTGCTATTCTGGGCTGCTGGACTAATCTGGGTCTACTTTATAAAACATAAATGTCAGCTTTAAGGGATGATTAACAAAGTGAGATTAAGTAGGCAATCTATTTAGGTTCCGGTCTGAAGGAACTAAGAGGCCTTTAAAAATAATGAATATTATATATTTATATTAAGAACATTAGTACATGTATTGCTTGTATGAAAGTTAAACAGAATGAACCCTTCAGATAGGAATAATACATGGTTTCATGATTTGAAGTTGGAGGCAGTTACATGATGATCAACGAGGAATTGTAGCTTTTAGTTTGTCTTATGTAATGTATAAATAAGAACCATCTTTCTAGGCTCTTTAACACCAGGAGAACATTTTCAGATCTTTTAAAACCTTTTGAAGGGACATTTTTTGCTCCTATTCCAGTGTAGTCCAGACTCTGTCCACACATAGGAAAAGGTTTAGCCTACAGTATCGTAGCTTAAAGTGGATAAAAACATGGGAAAGGGAACAGCCAAACTCCAGGAACTATGTGATTTTGTTGTGTCTAAGGGCAATACAGAAATCCTTGCTGCCATTTAACCTCAACTCACTACATTTGTGAAGTGATGTGCAGAGAAACATAACCAGTAGACCCTGAAACATAATTAATATAAAAAAGTGCACAGCAACCAACTGCTTTGTTCTACTCTGTTGGTCCTACTATTAAAATCCCTGAAGCCATATAGATCCCTATAGTTCCATGTCCTCCAGAACTCTGAATATGTTCTTGTACTTTTGATGGTGCATTATGTATTTTGTATTTATATATTTTTTGCTTCCAGTCACTTCATTCAATTTTTTTGATTTTAAAACTTGTCTGTACATTGGACTTTATTTTGAGAGGTACAGCAGTGTGTATACTTTCCAATTTTAGATGGTTTTATTAGTTGTTAATGTGATGATGGCAGACTACAGGGACAGTTATGGAGATTCCTCATGGGCTGCAGCATAGTGTCAAATCAGTGCCACAAAATAATCTAATGATGGAAAGAGTCTGAGATACATAAGCCTCCATAGCATGATAAATAGAGGATGGCTACTCTATTTTCTTCTTAGTTGGTTGGCGAGGTGAACCATGAGCCTACTAGTTCAGAGTAGTAGGATGTAAAAGTGGTCCCAGTTATAGTGGGAAACACAGTGTGATTCTTTCTGAAGTCTAAACATCTGTACTGGTACAGTGATGTGGTTCCAATCACTCCAGCTTATAGCTTTATTACTCCAGGTTTCAAAGTGAGAAATCCTTATTTTTACAGCTTGTTATCATGTTATAGTGTTGAACGGGTCGTGTGGTAGCTCAGAGGTATTTTATTATCGATCTAGCTGTTTTATCATGGACTAAAACTAGCACTAGCAGTTGGGAGAACCTGAGAATACAAGATTAAACTTTTAAAACTCTGCAGAACTAGATGTATGACTGTTTATACAAGCTTTAGTGGGTGCACAGTAGCTAGTTAGGAGTGCAAGACTAATTAAATGCGAGTTAAAAGACTAAATATATGTGCTAATGTGGAAAAAAGAGTTTCCGTTATCTAATCTCAAAGAACTAATCCCTGCTCACACACCCTCCCCACACCACATGTAACTGACTACTGTGCCATACACAACTTAAGTTGCTTGTATCCAGCAGCACTCCGTCTCCTTGAAATGCACGGTGTAGTTTGTATAATGTATGTTTAATCATGACTTTCTATTTTTATGTGGACAGTTTTGTTTTTAGGAACGTGCTGTATTTTTGTGAATTGGGTTTAATGAGTATATACTCAGCGGTACTACTGATCTCTCCAGCCTTTCTGTCTTTGTAGAAAGCTGTACAGAAACTACTGATAGGATGTGTAATCATGGTGAAGGATCAAGACTTATGATTCTCTTTTGTTATCGTCGGTTACCCTCAGTAATCTAAAACCTTATCAGCCAAATATTAGACATGGAACGTTTGTCTTGTTGAAATGTTTTATTAAGCTTTTGTTTCTCTGGGGAGAATATGCTGCATGTGTTTATTACACTGGATTCTACACTACAGAAGTACTCAGTACTTATATTAAAAACTCCACACTACTGTCGGTGGGCTACTGATCCTCAAACTGCTCATACGAAGCAATGTCAACGAATTGTAACAAAAAAAAATAAAATTTGGGTACAAATAAGATGAAGCACTTTTTACCTCCAAATGATTTTTGAACTGTTAATGTTTTTCATTTTTCTTTCAACCTTAGTTTTGCCTCCTCAGCTAAACATGGTATGTACATATATTTATAGCTTCCTGACTGTTTCTGCTGCTGCTGGGTTTGGGAGGTATGAGCATAGTTAGGGTTGGAATGATGCCTATGAATTCACCACCGCTTCAGTTTTATACTTCAGAACAGACATGTGTAGCTATGATTCCTAAAACGCCTCGTTATTATTCCAGTGCTCATACTGGAGGTGAGCCCTTCTTATGTATTATTATTATTATTGTTATTAAGGAAGTAACAGCGTGATCCTTTTGCCGAAACATGCCAGCTGAGTTTGACCTTAGTCAGCATTTTCAGGAACCCTGTTTAATCATGTACATATAATACACAGTAATAAAGACAGTTTCCTACAGTTCAGTCTCAGTTGTAATTGCCTTTCGTGTTAAGTCTTTTGAACTTTATGTTTAAATTGAACAGCTGATAAAATCATGATTTTATTAACCATTCATTCTATATTTACATATTTAGTTCATTTCAAAGGTTTTAATTAATAGCTTTCTGGACCTCAGAGTTGCACTATTAATGAAAAACCCAAACTAGTGGCACACAGTTCTGTAATGCGAGTACCTAAACTGTACAACACATAACTTTTAACAGGAGTTGAAGTGTTTCATTATTCATTATGATATGTGGATACAGCCCATGCATTTCATATATTCCTGAAACTTTACCCACCTACACTAGTGAGAACTTTGACTTGGCATGCATTCCACCCTGTCCTGGGTCTGTCTGCCCAGCGCCCGAAACGTTCTCCCCTGGATGGGCATGGGGAACCCCACCACAACCCTAATAGAGGATAAAGCGGAAGATAATGAATAAATGAATGAATATTAATCTACAGCTCAAAGTAACTTAAATGTTCACAGGCATTAATAAACCATTGGCTCATAAAAAAAAATGGCTAAAGGTTAGCTGAATGGTATCGAGAACACGTATACATGAATAAAAACACCAAATACGGATGAGAAACTTCATAATAAAAAACCTTTTATTTCTTTCCTTTATTACAAAACTGACATGAGTGCTACAAAACATGATCATAATTAAATATACATCTGTTTACTTATGACACCAATAAACATAAGATCATTCTTAAAACATTGTGGATTTCATTGTGGATTTCTCTTTACTGTGGCAGCTATATCATTCCATTAAACCAAGAGCCGTCATAATTAACTAAACAAATTTAAAACCAAACGATTTAAACCATCACCACTAATATTCCTTACGTTTTACACAACTTAATGCATCTTTTTTTAACAATCCTTATAGCATCCACCATGGTCTTAATCGTATTGTTTTTCTTAACATATATATTTCATGACATAAATAAAATCATAGCAGGTTTATAAATGTTGGACATGTTGGATTAAACGTCTGGATTAATTTTATTGACAGATGAAACCTGTCACCTATTCAGATGGCACAAGCCAAAGTCTACGGATATTTTTAGTCAAGCATGTTACATTATAACAGCCACAGTAAAGTTTCCACTGAGGACTATAAAAATAAAAAGTAAATCTAGATGAAAGCTGAATATTTATCTGAAGAGTTGCTGGTTTTAGAGATTCTAAGTTACCTTTGATCTTGCCGATGTGAGTCACTTTTCTAATATTGTAACAATATTTAATAAACTCCTGATCTTAAAGTAGTTATGCAGACCAGCATTGCACAACTCAAATTGTCTAAAGCAATGTATGAAATACATAAAGAAAATTAGCACTAGATGGTTACAATTAATAGTTAACTAAATCAAGGGCATCATATACTGTATATTCCGTTTCCTGATTGGTTTGTTCTGCATAGAATTTGTATTTTAAAGTTTCTGGTTTTGTGTTCAATCTTAAATCTATCCTTTCCAAACTGGTTAAAACCACATAAATATATGGGTTAATAAATGGTAAATGTATAGTGGTTTAGTATAACAATACGCCTTTTGAATATGTCCATTAATAGTCCTTTTCTCATTGCAATTATACACAAATGTCTAAACAATTCTAATGCCACAGATACGTTTGCTAAAAAGCTATGAGGCATGTTATGTTTAGCCAGATTACCAGTTTTAATGTTAGTTCACATTACATAGTAGGCTATTTATCAAATACTGATAAATTTGGTTTTAAGGTGCATATCATATTATCCTCCTATAGTTGCAAATGGGTAGAGCAACCAGGTCACCTTCACTTTATACGACAATCTGCTGCCTGAATGATGAATTCTGTACGTTTACATCTGCTATTGGAAGACCTGAGTGACCAAACAGCCCTATAGCAGAAAGTGATTAAATTAAAAGTTACCGAATTAACAATGCAATCAATAACAATAAAAAATAAATCAAACCTGTTACAAAATCAACAACAAACTGCTTGAGAATTCAAAGTCAGTTAAAATTAAAAACATATTAAATAACAATTCATATGGTTATTTTACCTCATGTTTATGAACTGATCCCCTGTGGTCTTTGGGGCAAAATTGAATTACTGAGCAGATATGGGTCTTTTCTCAGAAGCTGTGTGTCTATAAGTCCAGTGCTTATGTTCCTAAAGCTACAGTTGGACAACAGCAGAGCATTATCAAGGTCCCGTGTGTTTTAAGAGTCTGGGAAGATGATTATAGTAATGAGGCTTTGAAAATCCAGGATCTAAGCCAGGAGAAATTGATCAATTCCTCGTCTAAGCCATTTATCATAGGGTGCTGGGGCTTATGCCAGTGGGTTACCAGTCCTTTGCAGCTTTGCCACATGAAAAATCACAAAACAGAAGCAGGGACAATTTTAAGTCTTTGAAATGTGTCTTTGAATTTCCATTTAGACATGTGGAGAACATGCAAACCATGCACAGAAGGGACCTTGTCAACCTGCCCTGGAAACAGAGGAATTCCTGTAAGTAAACCACTCCCATTGCACCACCATTTGCACTTTGTATGATCTTATCCAATCCAGTTTAAATATTTTCTAGTTTTCAAGTGACCTTAATAGTTTTTACAATAAACATACGTCTACTATTTGTTACTCAATTTAACACCAAAACAGGTTTCACCCCTTTTAATAAAACATAATGAAAGAGCCAATCCTTTGTATTTTGGATAAAATAAAATATTTAAATATTCATAAAATTATGGACCTGTGCAAAACTGGTGGTTTTATAAACATTATGGGCCTGTACTAGTTTACAGCAATGTGGTATTGTTAGATAAAATTAAAAGATTCTCAGAGTGAAAACATTCCTTCACCTCTCTTTTCTGTTTAAGTTTAATATATTTATAGTTATGTCCTGGGAGGCTGCAGCATATGATTTTATTGCCTTGTCATCTGCTGGCATTTCCTGTTTTTTTTTTTTTTTTTTTGCAGGTTTGAGATCATGAGTTGTGCTTTGCCACGTCGGTTTCTGGATACTATACTTCAAAGCTATTTAGTCTTCCTACTTAGTGCAAGAAACAGAAAGGCAGAGCACCTCAGAATACTGAAGGTTTGGTTACATAAGCACGAGGACATCTAATCTAAAAAAGGCTGCATTGGATTCATTACCCATGTACATGGGTTTTATTCCTTTTAATTCCTTTAAACTGCCAGTAAGAATCTTATGATACCAAAGTGATTGTTTTTGATGATTCGCTGGTGAATGCTGATCCTGTTGCCTCGTTCTGGTTAACTGTAAAACCTCCTGTAACATCTCACTGCCAGCTCTAATCTCTGCTTTAATGCTCTGTCCATCTCTCATCTCAAGCAGAACCTGAAAAATGCAAAAGTCTGTGTGAAAAACTAGTGAAACCAGTAATAAATTTTATAGTTAATAACTGAACAGAAAAGGAATTATCTTCATCAGGATTTATACACAAAGTGGTCTTACCATAGTCTTCATTTGTAAGCACTAGAGCCTGCAAAATATCCGAAAGCGAAACGATGCCCTTCACCACCTCGTGATCATCTACTATTACTAATCTATGAACCTGCAACAAAAAAAGGAGACAAAAAGATTCATATTTTTATATTATAATTTTATAATATTAATGATATTATAATATTTTGTAAGATTTCAAGATATATATAATCAGGATATTTTTTAAACTTTGTGAACCTTTTTGAGACAAAATAGACAAAATACATATATAAAAAAAGAATAAATAAAAATAGAACATTGCTAAATAAAATTTCCAATGAGATGTAGCAATTATGAGCTTTATAGAAAACCTCAAAATAAGTGTATTATTAAGAGCCTTAAAAGGAAGGTGGGGCTTGGTAAAGTTAAGAACAGGTCAGAATTCTGTTTTTAATTTTTACAAATGCTACATGCAGACTCCAAAAACAGTCCATGGTATATAAAGAGAATTAAATGGCTATCATATTGTTATAATTCTTGTATTTCCTGAAGGTAGAATTCTCAACCAAAAATTAGAAAAAGACTTAACAATATTAATAGGAAATGTTAATAAAAGGAAAGGGAAGGGGGAAAGCATGAGAAAAGGTTAAATGTATGATTTAATTGGAAAATGCTGTTTTGCATATAAGTTTATAAAACTCACCTCATTGCTCTTTTTTTAAATCTTTCCACCCACTTTTGGAAACAAAAGCAATCTGTTATGTGAACTCAAAGATTTTAATTAGAGAGCATCTCTGTTGCTTAAATTAAGCAAAACATCTCTTTTTTTTGTATTTGTCATTTAAAAAAAAAAGAGGTTCAAATGAAATATAAACCACTGACCCAACAGCACTATTTCACTGACGAAACTAAAATCCAATGACTCAATTAATGCATCATATGGCAAAACCAATGGTGCATTTAGAATATGAACATTCCATGTTAAAATATAGAAATACCACATGTGCATTTTAAATCATTTTAGAGCTAAATAAAACAGTAATTTTATTACAATACATCCACATGTGGAGATTTAAATGTACGAACCTGAGATCTTTTAAAGAAGACATGCTAAAGCGCAGCTCTAATTTATTTAGAATGAGATAAAATGTTAAATTATGGGACATATAAAAAAGCATGACTTATTTTTAAACAGTAAATGTTGTGGCAAAACAGCTTTAAGAAAAAAAGGAAAATATTGAATAAGATACTAATTAGATGATCAGTAGGTGCTATGAAGCTACTGAGTTAAATGTTTGAGTGCTAGAGAAGAGTTTATCAAAGCTCAACACAATCTGATGAAATACAGCTATCGGTGACGAAATCCGCAAATAACTGCACAATAACAAAATAGCACTGCATCGCTCTAACTAAAGTGGTAATGCAGACTGCACTTACTTTGTTGCCCCCACCCCTGGATTTCTTTCTTTACTAGCATCTTTCATTTGACTTAGTTTTTGCATATCGACTTGCATGCATTTCTAAGTTTATTCATATCTAGTCTCTTTGCATTACTACGTCCCCAGTAACCTGTGGCTGATGCAATACCTCTGACTAACATGCACGTACAGGCCTAGACTCTAGAATCTAAATACTGCCAGAAATAAATATTATTTTTTGTTACGGACCATGTATTTTTGAACCTCACCTCTGCCTCCACCAGCCTGTTGATGATCGCCTCCAGGGTCTCGTGTGCTTTGCAGGTGAGAACGCCTTCAAAATACTGAGAGCGATGCTGAAGAGCTTTGGTCACAGTAATATCCAAATTATTATAGGTCTTCTCTGCTGCCAGGTTCTATTAATGAATCACAGTGAAAAAAGGTATATTAAAGGACATATAAAGGTTACATAATGGGATTGAAATAAACACTCATGTAATGATCAATGATTATGCCTGAGGCTACAAATATCCAGCAGTCACCTACATCGACCACCAGTGACATCACAACTAACACAATGTAAAATTGACAACCACCTCAAATGGAAACCACATCCACCCAGATTGGGATTTAAACCGGGAATCCCTGGTGCTGAGAGGAGAACATGCTAACCACTAAGGCACCGTGCCGCCAAATTGACAACATGTTAAACAAAATGTTAAACAGACAACATGCAAAGACAAAAATTTTTTAGAAACTTACTATGACATCAAACTTGGAGTATATGTCAACCACCCTCCCTGTATTGAAAAAAAGGGATGAAATGAGTCATTAACAATTAAAAAAAAAAAAACCTTTATAAACATTTATTTTGCATTAATATGCAAAAGTTGGACTTTAAGAATAAAGCTAGATTTTAGACTCACCATTATCATCAACTACTGGTAGAGCAGACACTCTCTGATCCACAAAAATTCCCAACGCAGTGAAGAGCGGGGTGTCTGTGTGGACCATTGCAATGTTTTGGAAAGTTCCAATATTGAGCTCCTCTAAAGACTTCAGGAGGAATGCTGGTTTGGGCATTTCTGTAATCTAAAAAAAAAAATTACCCAAAATTTTAACACATTTATATTTATTTAAATCACAATTATGTGCAGTAACAGTTTACAGTCTGATGTATATAAACAATTCAGAAACACAATCTCTAAAACTGACTTTATATACATCTTAACATGAAAGTTAAACTCATAAATGACCTGTGCAAAAGTCTGGACATCCTAATGAATGTAAGGTTTTAATCCAAAACCTAAATCATCTGAAATTCTTTTAACCAGGAATCTGATTATCTAAAATACTTAATTAAAAAGTTCAATTTGATTCTGTATATTACAAAATATGTTGTTGTATGCTGTGTTTTATGTTGATTAGCTGTAGAATATCCATATTTAATGAAAATAACCAGGAGCGCCAAATCTGTATGCAAGCCTGTATATACAAGCGGTCATAAAGTGAACAAAACATGACTTTTTGCAGAGCTATAATTTGCTGGTAGGTGGTAGCACCTCTGTTGTGTGGCTGACATGAGCTAATTAATACAATGGCACTTACAAAGAGTTTGAGAAACTTGAGGATTCTTTTGTGAGTAAGAATGTAGAGGGTGTTCCCTGTAAGAGGGTCAATCACTGGCAACCTGTGGATCTTGTGCTTCACTAAAGATGATACGGCATCATACAGACTAAAGAGAATGGAGATAAAAATGTCATGCATAAACTGACTTAAGTACAAGTTATGCTTTAAAAATGAGTATTAAATATATGTAAAGTAAGTATATAAAATATTAATCATTACCTGGCATTGGGTGATATACTAACAAGAGGTTTGAATGAATCCTGTAAGTAAACTTCTATCACAAAACAAGAAACATGGCATATTACAAAGTAATTATTAAAATTACATCAAATCGCAAACACAAGGTTTACAATGTTTTTCCCTGTTATTGTAAAGCATCTCACCTCTCCATGTCTCTATTTTGTGTTCCTCCAACTCATATATCTGAACCTAAATCACAAAACAAAATCTTTTTAAACATTCAAGAGAATTTTGACTATGCAATATTTACCATATTAAAAACTTTCGTTGGGAATTGGAGGTTTTCAAATTATCGATCAGCATGTCTTTGGAATGGGGGAGAAAACCAGAGTAACCAAAGAAAACTTACAAAGGAATGAAGAGGACATGCAGATCCCACACAGAAAAGCCTTTTGATTGTCCAACCTGGAGATCAGGCTCAGGACTTTCTCATTGTAGATTGGAAGCACCAATTGCTGCATGTCAGTGCCATTTACAGCACGTGACTAAATAAATTCTTATTTAAAATGTAAAATATAAAATTCATATGTATGGAAATATGTACATTTATACATAATAAACACTTTAATTCATAAAATATATATGAAAAACTGTATATTTAGGAATTGATACAATAATACAATTACTGGGGACTAGTGTATATGTGTTTATTTTAAAAATCTTTTTGTAACCAACACTCATGTTTGTCACTTCACATCTGTACTATGTGATGTGACAAACATGATTTGATTAAAAATGATACTGATATAGATACTTACCATCGGTGATTTGTAGTAGCGATGAAGTATGTTAATGAAGTCTGTTATAGTCAACATACCTATGACACACAAGTGGTAATAGTGCATTAAAATATGCAGATGTTTATTTCCTATTAGTTGAGGTTTTAACATTTAATTTAGAAAATCAAAATAACAGACCTGACGTTCTCAAACTTTTGCATTTTAAGCACAATCTATGTGGCAACCATTTACTAATTTGTTTAAGATTACAATTGAATTGATTATAAATAAAATAAACTGAAATAAAAAAAAAACACTATCCTGTACAAACCACACTGTTTGTTTTATATACCATTACGTAACTATTTTACAAATTTACAGCAGTGGTAGTAAGACAACAGTTTAAGAGCCTTTCACATGCGCCCAAAAGTGGCAGCTTGGCTACACCCAGACTCAAATCTTCAGTCTGAAGTGCAACAAATTTCTCACCACAGTGGACACTCACTAACATATTGCGTACAGAGGCAGAAGACAGGATAAAGTTTACCATTAGAATACAATTACAACACAATCCTTCACTTTTGTGAGAATGTGGTTATGTATTCATTCATTCATTCATCACCCGCTTTATCCTATATTAGGGTCGCGGTGGGGTTCCCCATGCCCATCCAGGGGAGAATGTCTTGGGTGCTGGGCAGATACACCCAGGACAGGGCGCCAATCCATCGCTGGGCAGTGGTTATGTATATTTGTGCATATTATTTGTGTTTTAATGTCTAAATCAGCGTGACAATTTTATCTCTGAATTACTGTTTTATTTTTTTTTCGACCATTACACTTTCTCTCAATAAACACTTGAGGTGAGGGCCTACAAACACATGACAAATATATTTCATGGAGCCATTAAAGTTTTCATTATTTAGTTTTGCTCATCATATGGCACCTTTAATTTTAATATACATTTATTTACACTCTATTGATTGGAAAAACATTCTTACCCACAAAGCATTGCTTCTTGCTGTCCCAAAGAGGGGCAGCTCTCACCCCATTAGAGACAAGAGCGAAGAATGCCTTCTTCACCTGATGAAGGAGTAAAAACACATTATTCAAACAGAAAAAAGCCTCTTCCTACCCTGCTGTGATAGGAAATCATTCTCATCACTTTCCTAAGGGATAGAATTTCCAGAGCATGACCTTCTATTTTTCTTATTTAAAAGTCCAGCTATCTTACCTGCAAGGAGGTATCAAATACCACCAACTTGGAGCTTGTTGGCACAAGGTCATAGCAGCGGTGAGACTTCATAAAGCGTGTGTACACATTGCATTCTGGATCTAGATAGTAAAACAGATAAAAACAGGACTATAAAACTCATATATAGAATGAGTTTATTAAAACTATTAACCAGTTAATGGTATAATGCAGCTGGTTACCATCTATACATGACTCCTTTCTTCCTTCCAATTCACCAAGATCAGCTGGAATCTGAAAAACAGAAACATTAGTAATACACAAATAATCATGTTAACACCCAACCGACCTTTTGATGACTTGCAATCACTCATGCTTTTGGATAAAATGCAATCACTCATGCTTTCAAACAATTTGCAAAGAAAACATTCCTAACACATGGCATATAAAAAGTCAGTCAGCTTTTTTGGAGTTTAAGCACCACGGTACTTTTTTGTTTTTATTTATTTTTATTTTTTTTGCATATTTCTGTTTGTTTGTTACTGGAATCCTAATTCCTGAAGGAGTCCGCCTGAAGGGATGAGTAAAGTTCTACCTCATCTTCTCTCTTATCTCAGTGAAAAATGTTATATTTTAAGCTGTGTTGTTTGTTGCAGCTTATTTAGGTGGCACCAGTGAGTAGTAAACATAAATTTAAAAAATAATAATAAAAATTAATACGGGGCGGCATGGTGTCTTAGTGATTATGTTTGCCTTAGCGCTGGGGATTGAATCCCAATCCAAAAATGGAGTTTCCATTTTCTCCCCATGTCTTTGTGGGTTTCCTCTGGGTTCTCCAGTATCCTTCCATGTCCAAAAAACATAAATCAAGGTAAATGAAATGCTCCAAACTGCCCCATATAGAGTGTGTTTGTGTGTGTGAGAGTGTGCCCAGAGATAGATTGGTGCCCTGTCCTGGGTGTATCTGCCCAGTGGATGGATGGAGTGTTATATGTTATGTTATATGGAGTGCTGCTGTACGTTTATTCATATTGTGTTTACTAAACTGAACAATGTTTATTGCGCAATAATAAGAAATAAATGTTAGCAACAAATTGTTAGCAGCACCAAATAACAGAATAACTATCTTGGTCACTATAATAATTATTGGGAGATAATAAATAAATAAAAAAATGTCAACAAGGTTTTGTTATGTTTAACACTTTTCAAAATAAACATACTCTATAAACAGTAGCCCTACAAGTCATATGGAATATATTATTAAGGTTACATGTCATATCTATTACATAAAACGCTCTAATAATCGTTCGGCCTAATTATTTATCACTAGTCCTGAACTTGAACGGACCCTGCACGCTATCATTAGCTTTTCGCTAACAGTGTACGGGTTAAAGTGAATGTGTTCAACTGAACTGTTCGAAAATTCATTTAGTACATTATTAATCGCACTGAAATGTCTCTGATCGCACACTACCGAACTCTACAGTATGTATCGCGGCACAGGCAGCGGCTGTTCCAGTGCGTACTGAGCAGTGTGTTAGTGTTCGAGCCTCCGCTTCCCTGCGTTTCCTCAAAGCTTCAAACCTGACCTCTCAAACGTTGGCAGCGAAGTTTGCTAAGCGAGTCAAACGTAAAATTAGTTAGACAGTGGTGTTATACTGCACATGGAACGATATATAAAGAGACTCACACACTCCATGCTTCCATACACGATTCTTAAAAACAGAACGCTTCTCCTGTTCTCTCAAACCGCTCTTCAGATGTTCTAGCAGCGCCGAGCGTCAAGCGGAAATGACGACACAGGGCAACTCTTATGGGCGCAACTGCAGCGAGTGAGCTGACACGTCGAATGCAAAATAATTTACCAAAACTATCCATCCATCCATTATCTTGCGATTTATCCTGTATTAGGGTCGCGGTGGGGTTCCCCATGCCCATTCAGGGGAGAACGTTTCGGGCGCTGGGCAGATAGACCCAGGACAGGACGCCAATCTATCGCTGGTTACACACTCACACAAACACACTCAATATGGGGCAATTTGACCTTAATCCATGTTTTTGGACTGTGAGATGAAACCAGAGGAACCCCACACGGACACAGGGAGGACATGGAAACTCCACCCAGATGGGGATTCAAATCGGGAATCCCTAGTGCTGAGAGGAGAACAGACTAACCACTAAGCCACCGTGCCCTCATCACCAAAACTCATTCATTCATTATCTTCCGCTTTATCCTATATTAGGGTCGGCGTTTCGGGCGCTGGGCAGATACACCCAGGACGGGGCGCCAATCTATCACTGGGCACACACAGACAAACACACTATATGCGGCAATTTGGAAAACTCAGTTGACTTGATCCATGTTTTTGGACTGTGGGAGGGAACCGGAGAACCCGGAGGAAACCCACAGTCTAGTACTGAGAGGAGAACATGCTAACCAGTAAGCCACCGTGCCACCCTCATCACCAAAACTATTCATAAATTATTTTAAGACAAACATATAATATATAAACGTGCAACTGAAATTTCACTAATGTTAATAAATCACAATTACAACCACATACTGTAAATAAACCGCACCAATTTCCAGGATAAACTTGTCAAATGTACATACAGTGCACAGGGATGATTTCTCAGAAAGGAAAACTTTTATGTCTTTTGGTAATAAATTCGTGTTAATGATCACTCAAGAATTAACTATTAATTTGCACATTCTGTTAATCCTACATGGTACCAGATTATAAAAAAAAAGACTTCATATAATAGTCATACAATTTGCAATGCTTTTTTATTAATATCCATTTAACAAATTACCTTTGATTACTTTTTTTTTTTTAACTTTAATTGATATCCTGTTTTTATTACTTTGCTAGTGCTGCTAGGATACAATTCCCTCTCTGGGATTAAAACAGTCCATTCATCAGTGTCTTTGGTGAGTAAATAAATAGCTTTGTTTAAAAAATAGTGCACCAATTAATATATTTAGCAGAATAATATAATACATTTAAAAGGAAGCTTCGAACTTCAGTACTACTTTAGTGTTTTACCCACAACCCATCCTACTTAATAAATAAACCCATAATCTCCTCCAATACAATTATAAAAAGTTGACAATCACGTTTTTTTTTTTGCTTTTGCATAATTTTTAACAATACATTATCCTTCATTACAACAGCAACCTGCGATTCTTGTTGTTTTTTATTTAACAAGGATTGTGTCTTAACACTAGAACAAGACCCTGATGTGTGCCAGGAGTGATATATTTAGAAATATATTTGAATTAGGCCTTCTGATTGTATTTTATGAATTTTCTTTGTCATTACATTTTCACCATATATTATTATAAAGAGGCACGGTGGCTTAGTGGTTAGCACGTTCACCTCTCAGCGCTAGGGATTCCTGGTTCGAATCCCCATCTGGGTGGAGTTTCCATGTTCTCCCCGTGTCTGCGTGGGTTTCCTCCAGGTTCTCCGGTTTCCTCCCACAGTCCAAAAACATGGATCAAGTTAATTGAATTCTCAAAAATTGCCCCGTTTAGAGTGTGTCTGTGTGAGTGAGTGTGTGCCCAGCGATGGATTGGCACCCTGTCCTGGGTCTATCTGCCCAGCGCCCGAGACGTTCTCCCCTGGATGGGCATGGGGAACCCCACCGCGACCCTAATAGAGGATAAGCGGGAGATAATGAATGAATTAATTATTATAAAGATGCTATTATTGTATCGGTTGATTCAATTTGCAGCGATGGATTGGCGCCCTGTCCTGGGTGCATCTGCCCAGCGCCCGGAACGTTCTCCCCTGGATGGGCATGGGGAACCCCACCGCGACCCTAATAGAGGATAAAGCGGGTCATAATGAATAAATGAATGATTCAATTTGATGATATAGCAATTATTACATAACATCAATACCAACAAATACAATTTCTATATTAATTTACATAAGGTAAAGTTCAATATAAATTATTAACATTATTAGTAATTTTATCTTGAAAAGAAAATGAAAAAAGGTTTCTGAGAATTTCAGGACAAACCTCTTATGCCTCTAACTTTTTATTTTTAAATCAGTTTAAAGTACACAATCTGCATCTGGGATAAAATTGTAGATGGTCAACCAAGTTATCTGACAGTTGTTACCATAACTGCTTTACCTGCAATTCCAATATCTAAATGTATAAATATTAAGTTCTGATTATTAAACGATGAGTCAGAGTTAAAGAAAAATACTCAAAGCTGTATTTTATTTGTTGTAAAATAGCACCATACACTTATTTTTAACCTAGAAAAAGCAAGTTTGTGTCAGTCTGAAGAAAGTTTAACTAATGCACTTATTAGGTTGTAGATGAGTAAGTACAGTGTCTACTAAGCACAAAAATGGCCATTCAATTAAGTTGAAACCAAATAATGTGAAAATTTATTAGAGGGTACTGGACTGGGTCGAAATATGACAATTTAAAACAGAGGCTATAGATGATGAAGTAAAACTGTTAAAAAGCACTATGTAATTTTTAAGAGTAATCAGATTGGCCAAGGTGTTGGACAAGTAAGAATCCTAAAAAAGCTTTGACTTTTGAAATAATTAGCTTCACTTACATACTCACAGGTGGGTCATTTCTGATGCCTATATAAAACAATATCTCACACCCAAAAAGAAAAACTGGGGGGAGAACATATTAATTATATAAAAACCTGAGGAATGAGGTACAAGTGCATTTGTATTAGACAATAATCTGACAATAAAAAAAATGCAATAGAACGAAAGACTTTAAAAATATTTTGCCATATTTTAATTAGTCATGATCCAGTTTCCAAAATAAACCAAGGACTTCAAATAAGTGCCAATAAAATCATATGAAAACCAGAATAAAGTTACACTCATCAGACCAATTACGATTGGAAACATTACAGCGGGGGTTTAATATTTGGAAAGTGATATTTTTGGTCACTGGTTTTACTGGGATAAGAATTAGCAAGGGACTGAGTTAAGTGTTTTGTATCTGAAATTAATTTAGATATGTAAATGAGCAAGTATGTTTTTTTTTTCTGGGGGACAAGGAGTCTATTCCGCTGCATCTTCATTCTCTCCATGCTGGCTTGTTGCATTTTCTGCATTCTTTGTTGCCTAAAAGCAAAAGAAAAATAAATCTTTGAAGTAAGTTATAACCATGAAATAACCATTACTTACACCTATAATACATGGACAAATTAAAAAAAAAAAAAAAAAAAATCACAATAAATATTATTTTACAGACCATCGTGCTTACCTTCTTTTTCTTCTTCTTCTGTGCTTTACGACTCACAGAGCTCTGTATCAGAGACTAATAAAAATAGAAGAAAAAAAAAAAGAGAAAATCTGTTATTGTGGCACAATTTCAATACATATATTCAAACCACACACACACACACATATATAAAATAGTGTTGTTGTTGAGGGCGCGGTAGCTCAGTGGTTAGGGTGTTGGGCTATCAATCTAAAGGTTGGTGGTTCAAATCCCAGGTCCACTGAAGTTACCAATGTGGGTCCATGAGCAAGACCCTTAACCCTCATTGCTCCAGGGATGTTGTGATTAACCCTGTGCTCACCTTGTAAGTCGATTTGGATAAAAGTGTCCAATAAATGACCAAATGTAATATATATATATATATAAATAAAAACAATCTAAGGCAGTCTGCAACAGTCCTTTCACCAAACCTGCAGCACTGTTTAAATCATGTTCACGCCACAAGTTTAAACCTAAACAATATTTTGTTCTTTCATATACCTTCAGTTCAGGATCCTTAACGTCATGGTCAGATTTATAGAACTCTGGTTGAAATCTTCCATTGGTGATTCTTAATGGACCATTGGCCATCAGCAGCACTGTAAATTTAAATTGAGCCACAAACTCTCCTGCCAAAAGAAAATAAATTCTTTGCACAATACTTATTTTTGCAGAAACCCCCCCCCTAAAAAGTAGAGTACATATGCTACTCACCCTCTTTTTCATTGAGTACAGTGAAGGGTTGCAGGAGTTCATGCTTGGCACACTCTACCACCCCCAAACGGGCCTTTCCTTCATCTTCAAATGCTCTGTAAAAAAAATAAATAAAATAAACATATATACAGACACTTAGCATTTTATTTTGAAAAGCATAATTAACATTATCAATACCTTAGAGTAAAAGGCATTGCATCAAAGCGTCTCTCCACCTCACTGAAAAACATTCTAGAGGTCTTCATTTTCAGCCCGTATTGTTTACTAGGATCACGTTTGTATATGGTCGTCCTCTGTCCCCCATCTCTCGCCTAACCGGGGAAAAAAAATTTGTGAGGGACTGGTACACATGATGCACAGCAACCTAAATGCTTAAACTCCCGCAGACAAATTAAACTCATGTTCAGTACTTATCTTTTATAGTACATTAGCAGTTTAAACCATTAAATGCATTTTCCTGAATTCTTACTGACCTTACTGAAAGTGTAAATAATTTTATAAATTGAGTATTAAGTAAATAAGCAGAATAATTCCAGACAAAGCTGTGAGCCAGTTTTTCAGATCTTATTACCTTTCCCTCTCCAGTACTAATAAGTACATCCACAGCATAAACCTCATGAACTTCAAACTCCACTTTCTCATGATCTTTTCTGCAAGCAAATACATTTATTTTAAATAACAGTTTTTATTCTGCAAAGAAATGCACATTTTCTGTAACATGGAAACATAAAACTTACTTTTGCTGGTCTGTGGGGTTCTGGATAATCGTCTTCTCACCATCAATGACATGTTGTTTTAATTGGTGAGAAAGCATACCTACAGGGACACCAAACAACAAATGGCAAATCTATCTGACCGTTTTTTACCCACGAGTACCTTAAATAAGACTAAAATCTGAAGGTACATTTAAACCTCCTATTAAATATCACAAAATCTTTTGTTTACAAAAAAACAACACTTTTCTTACCTTCAATTGGATTGCACTTGAAAGAATGTGCAATCTTGTTCCAAGCCTCAGTCACCTGGGAGTTCTTTTAGTGAAGAAATAAATAAATAATAAACATATTTATATAACACTTCATCCTCTGTGAGAGTGTGATTCAGTGTGCTCCAGTTCATTCATCTTTTCTATGCACCTAGTGCCAATTCTTAGCTTGTAAAGTCAATTCATAAGCCAGGTTATTATTTATTTATTCAGAAATTTCAGATAAGACTTAATATCCAATTGCACCTGCATGTACTTACTTGGTTGCCTGGCTTTACAAGTCGCAGTGCTGCCTCTGCACATAGATAGGCAGCTTTAAGGACGTCTGCTTTTCTGCCTGTTACAGGGTTATCCTAGCAGGTTGTCAAACAGTAAATATTATGTGATTGACCGTGGGAGAATTTACACTGTACATTTAGCAAAACCATACATACCTTGCTGGCACCAACAACAAAGCTGTGAGCCACGTTGGAGATAAATCCATCAACATGTACCCCCAAATCACTGCACAGGGAGAAAGACAAATAACAGAATAAAGCAAAAAATAAAAATAAAACCTTACAACCCAAGATACAGATGTGTTAAGTGATTCAACACTCAAAAAGCTGACAAAGCATTAAATGGTCTCTTTAAAGCAAAATTTGGAGGATAATGATCATGAATAATGAGCAAATATACAACTTATATTACAAAGAAGACTTAAGCCACACAATTAATATGAATTAGAATTAATTCAGACAGATGGGGTAAGGTACACTAAAAAAGAAAAGACAATCAGCAAAACAGGCACCACTGAAGAGACAAACTGTGAGGAGACTGCAGACAAGACACTAAGGAACAGGGAAGGAAGGCAAAAGGAAAAAGTGCAGGTAGAAAGACAACTAGAAAGAAGTTGATAACTGGGCAGTGTGTATTTGCCTACATTTTCACCAAGTCTCCATCTTTAAGTGTGTAGTCAGGGTCGCTCTTCAAAGGAGAGAAGTGGCATACACAGTTATTGACTGACACGCTGGTGGGGAAAGCAATGCCTGCAAGAAAGACAACCACCAGTCCTCAACAAAGACGTCCCTGTGGATTGTATACTTGTGTTTAACTAAGAAAGCTGTCAGCCAACTGTCTTTGCCAATAAGCCATCCTTCTGTTTTGAACTAACATTTAACTCTGCACCCTATTTAGCACTTAATTGCTTGACAAGCTTGAAGCAAATAATGATAATTTCAAATTCAGTGTGAGCATCAGTTCTTTTAAGGCATCTGTCTGGTGTACCATATTTTATTGTTACTTGTCTACCAGTCTGTATCAACCATTGCATTATATTTTCTTACATTTAAATAATTTATATTATAGGCCCATGAATAAGAAAATGTTCCACTAGAATTTTAAAGGTTAGCACTATATAAAAACATTTTTTACTGAACTTGGCCTTAATAAATGTGATAAGTTAGGAATCTTGTAAAACATCCAAGTATATATATATATATATATATATATATATATATATATATATATATATATATATATATATATATATATATATATATTACAAAAGATGGTAAAATGCATTGAATTTATTTTAAATGATTAGTATCTTGTTTAAATTCACTTTAACATGTTGATTTTGTTTATGCATTTGACAGGGCAGAGTTTGAGAAACCAATTAAATTTAACTTTTTTTTTTACTTTAAGTTTTAATGGCTAGCTGATTTTACTATAGCTTTTATTATCTTGCTTTACTAACCCTAATTTTGAACAACATGATTTTAACAAAATTAAACAAAACTGATTAACTCTATAAAACCCTATAAGCAAAGATGCATGAAATGCTAAATGAAAAACAGCTTGATAAATCATACAATCCATGGCGGCTGCTGCTGCATACAAATTTAACAGAAAAGGCCGTATGCATTTTACTACTGTGCAGAATTCATTATGAGTTTCTGCTTTTATTGACTCACCTTTCTTCATTTCCTTTTCCTTCTTGAAGACCTTTCCTGTCTCTGTCATAATAAAAGCATCTCCTTTCTCACACAAGCTAAGCACAGACACGCCTGGTTTGGCTGCCTCAATGACCACCTGCAGTGCCTCTGTAAGCAGGAAAAAAAAAATTTAAAACATACATACATATAATAATAATAATAAAAAAACAACAACACCTAACTCTAGTCTCTGTCAACAGCACACGGCTGATGAGAAGGAACAGTTGGGCTTTGATAGGGCTCCGCATAATGGAGCAGCAGGCTGTGTATCCTTTGCGGTCATAATGTTGTGTATATGTCAATGTTTTATAATTGCAATACCAATTACTCTGTTCCTGTTAACATCAGCATCTTTTGCCTTTGGGTTTCAGGCCAACAAAAACTGCTTGAACGGGAGCTAGCGTTAGTTACCATTATGCTTCTGTTGATATTCAGTAACCTGATTTTGCTTCAGTGGGTAAAACAGACTGGCGTTACGGTCAGTCACTAAAACCAGTTTCTGCTGTGTTTACATTGGACTTATTTATGTTCAGAGATGTCTTCACTAAAAGAGCTAACTGAGTTACACAAATGAATGTGTGAGATTTCTTTTATGTTGCTTCCATGTGATCACACATTTCTAATATTTAAATTAAGGGTCTATCAATACCCTGATTGACTGCCTATAACTAAATTTTCAAAAGTAAACAAATCATCATTGTTTTGTTCCCCACAAAAACATTTATCTTTGAAGTTTTCAAATAAGGACAGAAGTTCAAAAGTCAGTTAAAACATACACAATACCTTAAAGTTTGGGGCCAAGGATCATGTGTGAGTGATGCGTGGTGTGATGACATGTGTTAATGCCACAATACAAATTCTTCAGTTATGTAAAACAACTAAGCATAAAGTAGTATTCATTAACTTATTATTCTATACATAGAATATCTATAAAGAGCAAGTAACAGGTGTGACAAATACCAACTTCAATTAACTTTTAGTAAATATCCTTAAGAGACTACATGCATTCTACAGGAAGCTGTAAATTAAGCTGGTATAACCTTTGAAATATCCTGTGTTGTGTGCGCCAGTCTCACCTCCTAAGGATAATTTTACCATAAAGTGTAAAAATTGGCTTTTCAATCCAATCCTATACATGTATCCTGACATCAAAGAGTTTGGAGGAACAAATACAAAACAGATAAGGAAAACAGATTTCATTTATTTATATAAACCTAAGTTTATAGTGTAAAAAGGCACAGGTTGTTGCTGATGTGAAGGTGCTGACACCCAGAATTGAGAGACACGTGATAATCTTGGGTTAACATGGGTTAAAAGAGACACCTGTTGCAATAGAGTTCAGAAATCCAGTTAAAGGCAACTGGGATGAAAAGCTCAGTGGAACAAAAATACAATGCCAGTTGCATGTAGTCACTGCAACAACAGCTGTTCACCAGGACTAACATTAAAGCCATGTCAGCTTCCAGAGAGCCCACTGGCTATTAAATGTTTATAACGTTACGTCAATTTTAGTTCATTATTTTATGCATATTTCATATAATTACACACGACTCCTGGTGTATTTGTATCTATATATGTCATTAACGCGTTTAAAGAGAACATAAATTAGTGTGTACGACTGCTACATTTCCCACCCGTTTTCGACTGAGTCACGCCTCAATTACTACACGGGGCGTAGTAATTCAAGTCGCATCACTAACACATCCTCCAATCAAAAGCCTGGAAGTAACGAAGACCCAATCGTTTCTGGGAGGTGGAGTTTGTACAAATATGAGTGGGAAAAATAGCATGCGGCAGCATGTAGCAGATTAGCAGTGTTAGCTGCCCATATCACAAAACAGCAGTTCACATTACAAAGAAAAGTTGTTTAAAGCCAACCAACTGCGTATTAAAACACAAAGTTCGTCTGTGTGTCTCAAATGTTTCTAAAAACCGCTAAGTAATGGGACACTTAGTAATTTACAGCGTGAGAAGGCGGTGGTGAGAGTTAGCAGACACGGACATGAGCGCCATACGAACTCTGACCGAGTTAAAGAGGAATGACCTCGAAGAGTCTCACCGACTGCGGTGAGAACGTTAATAAGACATGTCTGCGTCTGTAAGCCCGGGCTGTGAGGGGTGGGTGCGGGGGTAATGACGGAGCGGTGCGCGCTGTTCGCAGAGCTGCGTGTGAAGCGGCACATGGCTGAGAATCAGGCCGTTCGCTCTGTTCAACTGCATTAACCGACCGCCTCCGCTGTACTCACGGTTAGCTATGTCACCTCCCATCTTATACTTGGTCACAACCAAGTCCTCGGCAATGGTCTGCTCTTGCTGTTCGTCGTCGGACATGTCTGCGGCGGATCACCAGGCGAGTCCACAACCCGAGAAGTAGAGCAGCAAGATCAGCCAGAGCTCCAAGCCGCTTACCGCCGCCGCGCTTCGCCCCACAGCCCCGCCCACCGACAGCTGCGTCACTCACCGCCTGCTGCCAAAATACAGGCTGCGACTGTAGAAAAGTTCTGCATCGCCTGAAATTCATTCATTATCTCCCGCTTTACCCTCCATTAGGGTCGTGGGGGGGGGTAATTTTGAGAATTCAATTGACTTGATCCATGTTTTTGGACTGTGGGAGGAAACCGGAGAACCCGGAGGAAACCCACGCGGACACGGGGAGAACATGGAAACTCCACCCAGATGGGGATTCGAACCGGGAATCCCTTGCGCTGAGAGGCGAACGTGCTAACCACTAAGCCACCGTGCCGCCCCGCGCATCGCCTTAAATGTACTTTTAAAATCCAGCAGGTTTTATAAAAAGAAACACTGGGTTCCTTAAAGTCTGATAAATAAACATTTATTCATTTATTTATACCCATCCATCCATTATCTTCCGTTTTATCCTCTATTAGAGATTGTCTCAGGCGCTGGGAAGATACACCCAGGACAGGGCGCCAATCTATCGCTGGGCAGACACTCACTCACACAGACACACTCTTTATGGGGCAGTTTGGAGAATTCAATTGACTTGATCCATGTTTTTAGACTGAGAGGAAACCAGAGAACCTGGAGGAAACCCACGTCGACACCGGGAGAACATGGAAACTCCACCCAGATTGGGATTCGGGAATCCCTATTGCTGAGAGGCGAACGTGCTAACCACTAAGCCACCATGCTGCCCCATTTATTTATATTTCAAGTTTATTATTTGAGATGGAGGGGGGGGGGGTCATGTCGGCTTCTCAGCACTAGGGATCCAGGTTTGAATCCCAATTTAGGTGGAGTTTTCATGTTCTCCACTGTCCCAAGTGGGTTTCCTTCAGTTTCTCTGGTTTCCTCCCACAGTCAAAAAAAACATGCATTCAAGGTAAATTGACTGCTCTAAATTGCCCCATATAGAGTGTGCTTGTGTGTGTGTGCCCAGCAAGAATGGCTCCCTGTCCTGGGTGTATCTGCCTAGCGCAATTCAGGGACATTCAGTCATTTAGCGGAAGCTTTTATACAAAGCAACTTACAAATGAGAGAATAACAGTCAACAAATTCAGTACGTTAAGGATGGACCAGCTGAACTGCAGTATTATTAATCAAGTTTTTTTTTAGCAAGGACTTTACGAAAACTTTGTTTGGAATTGTTTTGAAGCTGCTGAATGTCTTTGCCTTTTGGACAGAGTTGAAAACATTTCAATGTATTAATAATGGTAGTTGCTCAAGTGGTGAAGATGCTGCGTTGTTGGTTCAGGTTCTAACAGATGTTCAGGTTGGTGGTTTGGGTTATAACACAGCCCTAGTAGGGATTGTTGCACCTTGTAAAACAGCTTGAATGTAGAGACAAAATTAATAGAAAAAAAGAAAAAGTCATTAATTCTCTTAACTAACAAAGCCATTTATCTTTTTTCTTCAACAAGTTACCTGCACCTCCTTAAATTGTTGTGTCTGAAACTTTCAACATTAAAAGTTATACAAAAATAGTAGAATAAGCTTTATTTGTACAGTAAAACACATTTTCAACAAAGTATATGTATAAAAGATTACACAAAAATATATAAGTATATATATATATATATATATATATATATATATATATATATGTAATAAAAGTGTAGCTACATACATGAGGAAACCTCACATCTTTTAAAAAGACAAAGCAACTGGCCCTTTAATTTGAAATACAATTCACATGAAAATCCTTCTTTATTAGGAAGTGACAAAAATGCATAAAAACAATCCCAGACTGTATAATCATCCATCTATCTCCGGCTTCAAGTGGATACTGCAAGTATAATGGATACAGGAATACAAAAATGTGATGATAAAAAAAACGTTTTTTTAATACATCAGCAAACTTGGTACTGCTTAATGCCTTTCTGTAAGGTAGAAACGTAAATGAACACCTGTAACAGATATTCTGATTTAAGAATCTGTGTACACAGACCAAATAGATCTGTCTTTGTCATATTGTTCAAAGCTGTAGAGGTTGTGCTTCGCCTTGGCTTATAACAAATGTCTGGTATAAGACTGCCTCCTTATTGTTGTGGCTTCCCTAGATGGAAAGTCTACTGTGTCTTTTCTCAGGATGAAGGTAGCCTTTCATGACTTTTCTGAGATTTTCACCCCAAATATAATACAGCATTTATATGACAGGCAGCTAGTGACTTGCTCCATGCAGACAGCCACTATTGTAATTATAATTGTATTTTCTTTAACGGATCAGTGCCAAAGTTGTTTTGAAAGTTATTTTTACATTTGCATCTTATTCTGAATTAATGCTCAGTTCTATCCTTTCTTTGAATCTTCTTTTCAAATATTTGTTTTATGTATGCACAACATTTGCTTTACTGAACGAACGACTGTGCCAGTAGTCAGGATTGTTGTAACATCTGTCTTTTGCATCCTGGCTAATGCCCACTCCTGCACACACTTTAACAGATGGCTTGATGCAAGGGATCTGGGCTTCCTTGTGCTCTCCTGCTTCGTACAGGTTCTGATATTCAGTTTCAGAGCTCCCCCCTGCAACCAGAGAGTCCATTTCCTCATATTCATACACCTCCCCCTCAACTCTCTCCCTCATCAAGCCCTGCGCCATCAGCGAGCGGCTTAATCTTGGCTGATGGTTTGTATATTGATACTCTTCTTCTCCATACTCATCTGTATCTGGAGGTTTTCTCGTACTACGGTTGCTTTTTGGTCTGAGCGGATCAACTGCCTGGTTACTTTTCGATGTAACACATCCTGGTCCACTGTTTATATCCATATATTCATACTGAAGGTCTTGATACAATTCAGCTTCTGCATACTCAGATTCAGTGGATGGAAGTTCTGCATTGTTATGACTTCTATCGTCTGAGGAAGACTGTGATAACCTTCCACTACATTCTGAACCTTCCAGTGATGATCTCTTGTTTGGATGATTGGTCCCCAGATGACAGGTGGTATAATTGCATTTGGACGTTGGTCGCAGACAGTTTTTATCATTGATGCGTCGGAGAGGAAGACTTTGATCATTCATGTACTCGTATTCTTCCTCAACACTGTCAGGTTCTTCTAACAGTTCTCGTGAATGACTCACAGAAAGTCTTCCATGGGAACGCATCACACGAGGAGGCACTGACAGGATATTTTCTGAATAAATAACATAAAAAAGAAAGACGTTAGAAAAATCATTATACACTACAAACCACATTACATAATGATTTTTTCGTACCTTTCTCTGGACTGTCACATAGTCCAGGTAGTACATATCCATTTTGGTCCTCCTCTCCCTCTGTACAAGGGGAGGGTGTATCGGAGTAGGGGGCGTCTGGAGGGCCTGAGAAGCTACCTCGCTGAGATAGGTATGCACTGTCCTCCCGATGTCGGTGCCCTCTAAGACCACCAGCCAGTGAGACATCTTCATTCATCTCTAGTTCAACAATGGTGCCACGGCCTTCTGAGCTCTCAGAGACGGTGCGAGTAGAGTCGAGCCTTGACCGCTGAAATACCATCTATTGCAACAGAAAAATAATATCATGCTAAATATCAAAGATCACATGTAACATTATTCAAATATGCATACATTCATACTCGATAGGTTAACAAGGGGGAAAATTGTGTTATTTATTTTGTGGATACACACACATACATACAAGCCATATATTTATGCTGGCTGGTTACTATGGAACTAATCTTGGTATTAAATACACACTGTGAAGTTCACTGCTCTGTCATTTCAGTTATTTATGTAGTTTATTTTGCAAAGGACCATATAGTACAATTTGATTTGCATTTACAGTCCATTATTTTTTAAAATCATCCACTTAAAAAAATGTTAATTCATTCATTCATTCATTATCTTCTGCTTTATCCTATATTAGGGTCACGGGGGGGTTCCCCATGCCCATCTAGGGGAGAACGTTTCGGGCGCTGGGCAGATACACCCAGGACAGGGTGCCAATCCATCGCTGGGCACACACTCACCCACACAGACATGCACACATACACACTCTATATGGGGCAATTTAGAGAACTCATTTGACTTAATCCATGTTTTTGGACTGTGGGAGAAAACCGGAGAACCCGGAGGAAACCCAAACGGACATGTGGAGAACATGGAAACTCCACTCAGATGGGGATTCGAACCAGGAATCCCTAGTGCTGAGAGGCAAGCGTGCTAACCACTAAGCCACCATGCCGCCCATTTATTTATATTTCAAGTTTATTATTTAAGATGGGTGGGGGGAGGATCATGTCTTTTATAATACATGTGTTGCATTATTCATTAAGGATGGCCAGAAATTAGTGTTCTAGTAATTAGTAATTCTTTTAGATAAATTAAAAACAATATTTCAAGTCTTCTGTCCCTGTATATATTGTGAATTAGTCCTTGAAAATTCCTTATGGAAAGCAAAACATTAAAGGGAAAATTCTCTTTACATAAATAATTATTAATTGTTAGAACATACTTGCAGTGAGCCGTCCATACTTGGGGTCATTGGAAGATACCCAGTTGTAAGGCTGGCCTGGAAATAGGAACAAGTGAAAATTAATTGATTTCTCATGTTATCCAACAGATGTATTTAAACCTCCTGTGTCACCTAAATAATTGATAACTGTTTCTCACCCTATGGCTATCAACACGCAATTTAGAGAGGCTTCTCGATGGAGCAAGGTACACGGGAGGTGTGGTCATTCCATCTTCCAGTGTATCTTCTTGCTCTTCCATCCCCACACCCAGAACATCCATTTGAGTACCACAATTGTGTGATTCATCAGAAACAGGATCAGGAGCAACCCAGTCCCCCTAGAATGAAAATGTCAAATCTAAAAAAGTGCCTTTACACATTACAGCATCGCTTACAGAATAATCTTCTACTATCTGCAAAATTTAACAAACAAACTCATCTGTATCAAACGAATTTATATCAGAGATCTTATCTAATGTAAATATTTTCTCACCAGCAAATGTCATTAAACAATTAGACTGTTAAGGTCCTTTATCATACTGTTAATTTAAAGACTCACTTTAATGACTAGGTAACGAGGTGGGTCTCGAGCCATTCGGCTAAATTCACTAGCAAGCTCTTTAAAGGTGGGTCGTACGTTCTCATCTATCATCCAGCCTGCCAATAAATAAAAAATAATGATTAAAACTTAATATTGTCTAAAGATTAAAGCTTTTAGTTTAAATAGCCTTTAAAGTTCTAAAGTCTGATTAAACCCTCTGAAGAGACTTACATTTAACCATGACCATGTACACATCAATTGTGCTGATCTGAGGTTGAGAAAGACGTTCACCCTTCTGCAGCAAATCTGGAACTTCTTGTGGTTTCATAGTAGCATAAGGCTCAGCCCCATATGACATCATCTCCCACACTGTGACACCTGCATATGAAGGAAGTTCACAATAAATTTAACTCACATCATATTAATTATATTTTTAGCATCTTAAGCAAGCTACCAAACATATGTTAATTGTAAATTTATGACATTTTAAAAATACATATATTTTTGAAATATTTATTGTTCACACAATGAAATGACTTGAATCCAAAGTGGTGGTGGATACTAATTCCAATATAGCTCAGGGTGGATGAGATCACATAAATTATCATTTTAATTACTATTTTTTTGCGATTTAATTTCCTTATCAGAATAAGTTGATGTGTAAAGTGAGAGCCTATATGTAGTTATATTTAATAATATATTTATTTATGTAACATTAGCAGATCTGGCTCAGTGGCCAAGGATCTTTAACAAAAGGCTAATGGTTTGTATCCCAGCACTCCAGCACTGTGGACTGCTAAGCAAAAGTCTAATGTTAATACATACAGTATTAACATTATTCCATATCACATTACAAAGCAGTAAACACAGGTAAACAACAAAAGTATATATTTAACATGTAAAGTGATTTTCTCTTTAGTACAAAAACTCAATTCAAACTTCGCGTATACTTTATCGTATTGGTTCAGTTTTAATGGCACAATAATAACAAAAGTTTCGAAATGCTTTAGCACTGATGCTTACCATAGCTCCAAACATCACTCTGGTGTGTATATTTTCCAAATAAAATGCTCTCAAGGGCCATCCACTTAATTGGTGTCTGATTTGCTTTTACATCTTTGTGGAATTTTTTGTTGTCTGGAAACAGATCGGTGACACCATAGTCTGCAATTTGCACCACAAAGTCACTCTTCAGAAGGATGTTTCGAGCAGCTAGGTTCTTGTGGACTATCTTCTGCTCTTCAAGGTAATACATGCCCTGATGGGGGAAAAAAATCAGCAGATAAAAGACACGGAGGAAAAAAGAAATCCACAAGTGAAATAAAAGACCACAATAATAAGTATGTGACAAGGAAGTAAACAACATGAATAATGTAACACTTTTCCAAAAACTTACTTCGACATTAATAACAAATGTTAGTGCTGGACACATCTCATATATTAAACATTAAAAAAGAATATCCACCTTGGCAATCTGCACACACCAGTTGAGCAGCCTCTGTGGGTTGAGGTTGTCCTTGCGTTTCCTTATGTGTTCCAGTAATGACCCTTGTGGCATTAGCTGGGTAACTAGCTCTAAAGAATAACCAGGACAGATGCCTAAAAGTCTCACGATGTACGGGTGGTCTAAACTGCCCATGACCAACATGTGCTGCAAAACAGGACACAGATTAACTAAACATAAATAAATCTAGTAAATAAAGTCAAATTTGATTAATTTTTTTTTATTCATGACTCCATCTTTACGTCATAAAAAATGGATCCTCTCTGACACTACCCTGTTTAAATTCTTGACTAGTGAAGGAGACACTTTAATTCTTCTACAATTTAATTATTTATGCTTGATGTTTAGTTTGTTGCTGGTTTGTAAAAGTTTGTAGTAAAAAAAAGTTAGTTTGTAAAAGGACAGACAGCCTTGTAATATTGCAATGCATTTTTATAGATTTTTCAAATCAGCAGTTAAACAAAACAAAAGTTTGGGCAAATGCCTTACATTTGTAACTTCATTAAAATTCTGTCTTCCAGTTCGATCCTGAATAGTTTTTATGGCCACTGGAATCTTTACAGTGTCTCCTTCTGGAATCCACACACCCTAAAAACAAAAGACATTTTAAAATGGTTACGTTTTATTAGTAATGTCTTAAACAAAGGGATTGTTCTGATGACTTACCTTGTGTACAGTCCCAAAGACTCCTGTACCTAGAGGTTTCATTTTCTTCAGTTCAGATGCTCTTAAAATACGAGTATGAACTTTTGAACCTTTTTCCCCATGTTCCACAGGCTCAAAACTCTATAAAACAACAAAGAAACACTTTACCTCAAATATATGTATTGTACATATTAATAAAAAAAAAAGATTACAAAAAATGTTTATTGTCTTAAAATCAGGTAAAAATCAAGATTCTTTTATACAACTACAGTACTAGGCTATAGCTTTTATTTAATTAATTGATGTATACCTACCTCTCCACTCTCAAGGTATCGCCTCATGGCTCGTTTACGTCGGATGGCCAGACTTCGACGATACAATACAATCATTACAAAAACAGAGAATCCCACCAGTGCAGCAGCTATAACACCTAACACAATTGCAGTCACTGGTAACCTACACACACACACACGGCACAATATAATATATAAAAATAATTTTTAAAACAAGACCACAAAGTAGTAGCCAGTAGAGGTAGCCGGTAGTCACGCACCCATATGACTTCTGACGAGTTTCCCTACAGTCTTTCAGTTCTGGTCCTGTGCACCTAAAACACAGATATCACTTATTAGACTCAACCAGACAAAACGAGTAACCATGCCAAATGTTCTTAATAAGGGCAGGTATGTTCCAGCATGTCTGAGACAATTGCAGGTTACACTTAAAAAATCAGAGGGCGTGAGGCCATATCGCATTCCAAAGTGTATAATAACATAATTTATGCAATCCTCTTACTGAGAAATAAATGACGATCTGTTTTTGTGGAACCAAAAGACAGGTTTTTTTAGTTTCAGATTGTTTTTCGTTTGTGGATGATGTATACTCTATGAAACCTACTTGCCTTAATAACATCTAAGTGTAATTCAAAATTTTGGTATCTTTGCTTTAATCATTGTTTTCAAAACATGTTTTCAGTAATTACAAGAAAACATATTTTACCAAGTCACACCTAACAAAACGTCATAACGCAGCTTAATGCACAATATATGAAAGCAACAGGTTTTTTTTTTTTTTTTTTTACTTTGGGGAGTGTTCTGAATATGTTTTGCAGCATAGAGCATACACCTTACTGTTTCTAAATCAGTATTAAACAACTTAATATTTATATATATTCTTACCCACGGCTACAGTTTGGATGACAGGTCTGGCATTTTCGTTGAGCATTGCTAAATTTGAAAATGACAAGCCCCTTTTCTCCGAGAACTCCATCTGGGCATGAGGAGACACAATGCGGACCATCCTGCAGATTTACACACACTTCACACTGATCTGCCCCCTAAAAAACACAGAGAATCCACTTAGGATACACTTTTTTGACAGACTATTTCCAGGTTTAAAGTTTTAAGCTTAAAAGTTTAAGAGAAAAGAAAACGTCACTATACCGGACCACGGCAAGTGGGTCTGTTTTCCTGCACTGCACACTCAGCATGACAAGGCATGCACTCTCCGTTTGGTCCAGCAAACTCCCGCGGTTTCCTGTAAACAAACAACTTAGTCTTTTACTATTAATCATATTTACAGTGTAATGTGAATAATCATAAAATTCATATTTTGAGGATAAAATGCCCACAGAACAGCACTGGCTGTCTTAATCTAAATAGCTAAACATGCATTTTTATGAAGGGGGTTTTCAAAGTAATAATCTATTTCCACCCAAAAATGTAAAAACACACACACACACACACACACACACACACATACACACACACACACTGACCCATTCAGAAAGTTGCAGTGAGGTACGCAGGTTCCTCCTACGCTGTAGTTCTTGCATGACAGACACTGGTCAGGTCCTGGACCCCAACAGCCGTCAGATGAACAAAGTGGATCACACACATGGCCCTCTGAGACTGTAAAAACAGTAATAAACATGTACCCTGTAAACCTAAAACTTCATGACCTGTATACACTATGTACGAAGCCATTTGCACTTTATAACAGCAAACACACTTAAAATAAGTGTAAAAAACAAAGTAAAGCTTCAATACCACACCACCATACAAAATTTGTATATGTATATTATCTTTTATTTGTATCTTTAAAAAAGTATTTCCTAATATAAATATTTATGTGGATGGTTCTTTATCTAATTATGAACTTTATCATGGCACTAAAAATGGTCAAATAGATATTTGTCTAACGGTATCTTCTGGTATTAATTTAGGACTATTCAAGCACATTTAAGATAATACACCAGAGGTATGGTGGTAAAAAGTAATGTGTAAGTTTGTGCAGACAAATTAAAAATATAATTCCTTTATATATTGATTGGCTTGGATTTGTAGAATCTTGATTACTAATATGAGACCAGTAGGTGCTTTTAATTTTTTGTGAAAAACAACAAGCAATTTCTAAATACAAAAATTCAATTGTTATCTCCCAATAGCAACGGCTTCAAACAATACACTCATAGAGGATTGTCGGCTGTAATCTGAGTTCCAGGAGGAAACGCACAGGCATAAAATAAAATCTTTGTTGGTTGCAATCGGGAATTAAGCTGAGAACCTTCCTGCTGTTTGTGTTACCTGCTGTACCACACCAGAAAATAATGTCAACATATAAAAAGGGTTTAAATTGAACAATAATAAATGGAATAAATACTTAGTTTTTAAATTCAGTTTAGGAATCATTTTTGTGTTGTTGTTTCTGAGAGATTTGTACATGTATAGCTTGTTTATTGTTGGTTTTGATGATCATGTAAGAGTCTCATGACATGAATTAATTATGCTACATTTGCATAGCGTTTCTTACTGTTGTAATTACTCAGTGACTGCATTTTTTTGGAGAAATCAATGCACAATGATAAATGCACATTTGAATGGTCAAATCTTATGAATACTATTAAGAAATGTACACAGCTAAATCAAGCATGTTGAAATGTCTGTTTTTTACTATTGCGCATTAAATGTGATTTGATGTAATGTGCATTAGACATACTGTACTTACTACACTTTTGTAATGGGTGGTTTCCTCTAATATCAAGCAATTTTTGTTTGCGGGGACCACGTGGCCTTGGCCCAAGCAGACGTGTCCAATTGATGGTGTTGTGGTAGCATAACTGGTTGTTTTCTGCAATGTAAACAGCCCCATCATTGATCCTCTTCAGTGAACGTAGACCCAGTGACTTCAGGTTGGGAATACTCATCACCAGTAGAGCGTAGCCCCTGGCAAATAAAGAGATTGTATCATTTAAATCCTTTAAAGATTACCTTATTTAACAGCAAAAACACAGTTTGTTCAACCACCACTAGGCACTGCACCACCATCACCACCACCACCAAGCAGCAAGTCTGAATACAGCATCAACATTAACACTGTGCACTTAAATGCACCCACATTATTTCAGTCATGGTTGATTAAAGCAAACAAAGAGTTTTAAGATTGTATTAAGATGCTTTAGCCAGACATGCCAATAAATGTTGCAAATGAAAGCCGGTGTGATTTAACAACATGCCAAAAAATTAACCAAATAAAATAGAATATAAAAAAAGCATTTAATCTAAACCCCTTCCCAAAAAAAATTCTTCCCAAGCAGTCCGGAGTGTTCTTTATTAATTCAGAACTTTTAGTCATACCTTTTAGAAGTCACTCCTCTGAAAACAACAATGGAAAGTGGGATTGAGTGAGATAAGGTAAAGTCAAAAGTCTGACTAGTCTGAACATTTACAAATTAAATCAAGTGTAAGACATATCTCTACAAAAGAAAATAACTTCTTGGGGTGACAATTGTCACATTTTACAGATTGCATGCAATATAAGAAAACAGTTTTTGTTCCTTTTTGCTCCATTTATTGTCCATGCTATTAGTTCCACTTACTGTAAAGATGGACATTGTAGGCTCTACCATTACAAGTTTGCAAACAGCACTGTGGTAAATGCTGACTGTTGCTCAATTATAATGTCATAACTTTGCTTTGATTTGAATTACTTGATGTGTTTTTTTTAATGTCCCCGGCTTCTCATTTTTAATTCTGCCAAAATGCCACAATGAAGCCCAGTAAATCAGAGGAATTCACAAAACTTTAATCACCAAACTCAATTCATTTTAACTATTATGCTAAAACTTTATAAGAATTTTAAATAAGCCAGAAAAAGGGATCCCACAGAATTAGCAGATTGTATTATATGAATAAATAGACTAATAAACATTATTATTAACATTATTATTATTATTATTGTTGTTGTTGTTTCTGTCATGGTTACCACCGCTTTTTAAAATACAAAAGTTTGCATTATTTTCAAACTATGCATTGTAAGTACAGCTGAAAAACCTATTTATGAAAAACAAGTCATGCAATACAACAACTGTATTGAAGGAAGTTGCCTGATCTTTAAATGCCTACAATATAAAGAATGTATCTCTTACTTGTAGTGAGCTCTTCCTTGTATAGTTGTCAGATTAGAAAAAACTGACAGATCTTCCATCTCTTTAGGCCATGACTGAATACTGAGAAAATCTAGCAACCACAAAATATAAACATTACATTCTGAATTATACTAGGTTTGAATTCACATAGAAACATGTACAAAGACACAAACAAACCTGTGATTTCTCTGACAGTGTTGAAGATCTCGAGTTTTTTCGGGTCAAGAGGTGAGATGTGTTTATAACTATCTCTGTGGATGAGACAAATAGTATTTTGGTAATGTGAATGCAAAATTGTAAACAATATATACAATGTATAGAACTTAAATCATATAGCTGAAGTAACCCTCTGATTTCAGCCTGAAAGTTCTTAAATGAATCTTACCCTTCAATGCCTGTGATAAGAAAATGGAGGCTGCCCTGGATTTTAGTGCAATTTATGAAACTGTCTATGTTTTGAGAGTCCACTGTCTCTCTGTTTGGTCCACCAGTTCCTTCACAAACTAAACAGAGAATGACACAGAGACAGAACATAAAGTCCAAACAGAATCTATGTACCTGTGGATGAGTATATGGATCCTGTGAGAGTGTATCAAGTATCCTTTGTGTTTACATGAATAGTGTAATAGATTTAGTGTTTGCACTTAGTGGGTGTGGGTTTTTGTGAACATGCATATATGTGTACGTGTGTTTATGCGCTTGTATATACATGCATATGAGCATATACCCATATGTATTTGTGTGAATGTGTTATATGTTGCTACCTTTAGGACAAATTCCTCCACATGGTTCACACCTCTTTACTCCTTTCTTATCCACCTCCATTTTATCTAGTGGGCATTTGCTAACACATGAACTTCCATCGACTACAAAGTTTGCTAAAATAGAAAGTAAAGAAAAACATTATTTTTTAAAAAGAAAAGAATAATATTGATATTTCCAATAAAATGTTTTTAAATATATTAATTATTCATTATATACACAGTGGTGCACATAATATTTGAAATTGGTTTTCAACAGAGCACCTTAAGTTACAAAGTGCTTGGTGCAGCCATATTTCTGCAAATACTTTTTTTACTTTAATTACTTACAGCAGCTTGTTTCTTGGACATGCCGATGAATCAATAGAAATGTTTAAACCAGTGAAAAATGTGTTTCTGAAGCCTGACTATGTATGTTACTGCTGCTCAAAAATGGTTATTAATTTTGACCATGTAGGTGCAACATTTATGTTCAACTTGACAATAAGCTTAAAAATGTTCCAAGGGAGTTATTAGATGTTTATGTTTCATGGTCTTTTTGCAGAATGTTTAAAATTCTTTCCTTTCATTCTATTAGCTTATGAACTTAAGGTACTTTTACAAAATAAAATCTGAGTTAACATGAAGTGACAAATTTGACTTTGACTTTGACTTACGGGGACACTGGGCTTCACAGACTGAGCCATACTGGTATTTAGCATTTGGGTTTGGCTCAAGTTTAAATGTAACTTTATTATAGATGAGACCCTGAGGGCACTGTGGCACGCATGACCCTGTGTCATTAAAGTTTCTACAAGCCTGCAACACAATAAAACACACAGAAATAAACATGTAACAAATATAAAACAGTTTAAGGTGGTGGTTTGAACTTTATTTTTTTAGTAATAACAATTTAGCTGGTGCGGCACGGTGGCTTAGTGGTTAGCACGTTTGCCTCTCAGCACAGAATCCCCATCTGGGTGGAGTTTCCATGTTCTCCCCGTGTCTGCGTGGGTTTCCTCCGGGTTCTCTGGTTTCCACCCAAAGTCCAAAAACATGGATCAAGTCAATTGAATTCTCCAAATTGCCCCATATAGAGTGTGTATGTGTGCGTGTCTGTGTGAGTGAGTGTGTGCCCAGCGATAGATTGGCGCCCTGTCCTGGGTGTATCTGCCCAGCTCCTGAAATGTTCTCCCCTGGATGGGCATGGGGAACCCCACTGCGACCCTAATATAGGATAAAGCGGAAGATAATGAATGAATGAATTTAGCTGGTATTCACTGCTATTTATTTTATTTACTGAACAAGGGATGTGGGCGCAAAAGAAAATGCATTAAACCACTTGTCCTTGAAATGCAAATTTACAGTTCAGTTAACATCGTTTACAATACATAGTTTTTAAGCATAGTTTTAAAAGTCATGAGCAGGTGGGTATATGTGTTTACTCACAAAACAGTCAGTGTCCTGGGGCCCAGTGCAGCCTCCTGCACATTCAATGTGACAGCATTCACTGGGGCTTTGTCCAAAACAGTGGCCATTACATTGAGCTGCACACAACATCTTAGTCACTGTGGGAGAGAAACATTAAATGCAGTTGTATCATCAAACATGTACTAGTACTAAAAGGACATATTTAAGATGTTCGTGTAGGTTTGTTAAAATGTATTCCTGCAATATAAAATTACATGCGTATACAGATACAAATTATAATAAAAGTAAATGTGAAAGTGTTTTTGTGTGTGTTAGTGAATGTGCATACATGAGTGAATCTATGTGTAAAGACTCACAAGTCTGGCAGCTCTCTCTGGTAGATCCCCAGCAATACTTATCACAAGATAGATCACATGGCACTGCATAAGGATCAACATTACTATGTTATTATGGCCATTAAATTATACACAAAATTATATATGTACACCATATATTCTGTTTAATAAGGCACATTTAAATAATGTTATGCCATTATAATTACAGTTTTTTATATTATAAATGTTGGTAAATTACATGTTTTGCTGATTTTTTATTGTCAATAAGTCAATAACACATCCAGAAAACAAAACAACATTCTGCAAGTAATTTTTTTTACATTCCACGTTTTTTGTTTCTGTTTTAACAAATATGTGTAATATTAGTTTTTTTATTCTTCTCTTATAGTATTATAGTATATTCATATTTTTCTTTTATGCATCTTCCTCTTGTCCTGCTTTTTACTGTACTTGCGCTGCGGTGATACTTATAATTTCCTTTGAGATTAATAAAGTGATATCTTTATCTAAAATTCTATAGATGCATATTCAAAAATTAAACTATTCATTAAAATATGCAGAACATTGCTCCATGTTAAGGACGTGTTAAATTATTTTTGCTTAAAGATTTAGTAACATGGAATTTGACGGGAATAATTTTGCATAAGTTGTGTGTATAGATTTAAGATGCTCCTCACATTCTGGTCCATTGTCATAGATGGTAATGTTAGCTCCACTGTCCTTCACAATGTCCAACCAATATATCTGTGGTGCGTAGCTCAGGAACTTATTATGGATGATCTGAACTCCACCCTCAAGAATTTCTGCATACAAAACAAAGTTAAAAATCATATTCAGTTTCACGGTATAAGCCATGTCTCCCCTTAAGTTCACCATTGGATAGGATGATAGTTACATTTAGTTTGTTGTCCAAAGGTACAGGTCAAACTACAGGTAGTGATAAATCAATTTACAGAAGGAGGTCAGAAAGCTGATTGTCCAACTCAACAACACCAGGTAACAAACAAAATACTTCTAAATAAATGTAACTAACTAAAAGCTAATTTGTCAAAAAGGGACAGCTTTTAATCAAATGTGGAGCAATGACATGAAAGAATGTTGAGAACATATGTTTTTATTTATGTATGTATATATATATATATATATATATATATATATATATATATATATATATATATATATATATATATATTCATTCATTCATTCATTCTCTTCCGCTTATCCTCTATTAGGGTCGCGGTGGGGTTCCCCATGCCCATCCAGGGGAGAAGATCTCGGGCGCTGGGCAGATAGACCCAGGACAGGGCGCCAATCCATCGCTGGGCGATATATATATATATATGCTTATTAACAAGCACAAAAGCAGTTCAGCTATGCTAAGGCATGCTAGCAACTTACAAGCAACACAAAGTGAAGGAATATTTTGTGTTTGGTCTAAACTAAGTATAACAATACTGACTGTACAATCTAATAAATACTATTCTATCAGATAACTTAACTTGCACAATGGCTGAACTTCTGAACTCCATTCATGAGCATATATATATATGCTCATTTACAAGCACAAAAGCAGTTCAGCTATGCTAAGGCATGCTAGCAACATACAATCAACACAAAGTGAAGGAATATTTTGTGTTTGGTCTAAACTAAGTATAACAATACTGACTGTACAATCTAATAAATACTATTCTATCAGATAACTTAACTTGCACAATGGCTGAACCTCTGAACTCCATTCTGCTCCACTCCTACAACACACGTACAAACATTCAACTAAAAATGCTGTTCTACCAGTTTTTTACTATACTCAATCACTTTACGAAACCTTGCAACTTAATCCTTTGAACCATATAGATAATACTGGGTTTGTAGTTGCAGTTACAATCCAATGCACTCTAGCAGGTCTACGGGGAGTATAAAATAAATGCAATATATATATATATATATATATATATATAT
>JAFMOD010001324.1:329889-343322 GCA_019802435.1 Corydoras maculifer | reverse complement strand
TTTTTTTTTATAAGGTTGTTTACATGATGCAGCTTACATTTGAGTTTAGGTTAAGTGTATGAAACTTTTTTTTGCTATGTGTGTATGTAATTTTCTCCAACCTGTAGAAAAGACAAGTCACGATAGTGCTCCATATGTGTGATCTCAAGATTGCCCAGGACGATCTGACAGCCTGAGTACATTTCCTTCATCCGCTGGTACTGGACATCTGAAGTTCCAGTCACACTCAATTTGTTCTGAGTGCCTGAACACATTACTGCAAAAAAAGCATAATGTGTGTCGGCATGAACTGTAAACAATAACATCCGGAGAGACAAAGTGCAAGAGTGCACGAAAAGCATTTGCCATTCAAATTTACATTTTCATAGAAATTCACAGAGTTCAAATCAAAGCCACTAACAGGGAAAGGTATTTGTTGCTATAAAGACTGGAATCTATAGTTTCATGCATTTCAAGCATCAATGCTTTTTGGAAGCTAATAAAAAATGCAAATGTCTGCTTTCCAGTGAAAAGTTGATTTTAAGTCATATGACAAAAGCAATGATTAAATAGTAAAAAACACAAATATTTACATGCTTAACCCTTTTCTGAAAACTATGTTATAAATAACTACAGTTGTATTTATTTCCTTACCAGTTATCCAGTTGATATCTATGTCCATACCAGACATAATAAAAACTTTGTTTTAATCATTTCTGTATTCGGCATTTCAAGGCTGTAATGCCAAATAGTGTTGATGGTTTATTATTTAATGTAGCTTACTATTGTCACAAATTTGTAATGTTCTAACATGTATGTGCTAAAATAAATGCTAAATTAAAACAAAGTTATAATAAATGATATGTAAATTACTGCAAACCTATAAATGGTATTTATAGAACTAATATTTAAAAGCAATATCACATTTGAGGTTGTACTACCATATTGGTTTTTATATTGAACTGAGCTAATATATAGGACATTACTGCCTATTGTCTGATACTGTTTTAAATAAACAGCTTTTAAAAACTGCCCTAAAAAATAAATAAATACTGTATACACAAAATTATTTTGACATGATTCTACACTTTTTGCAGCTTTCTCCAATAACAGTTTCCTACAAATATAAAGACCTTTAGCAGACAGGATTGACGTTTATATGCATTAAGGATTGGCTTACACTTAAGTCTCAGCTCTATAAATGTAATCTACATGGTGCAAAACGTGTGTTTGTGTGCGAGATATTTGCAAAACCAAGATGTCTATGTGTCTGCATGTGTGGAGAGACAGTTTAAAAAAAAAAACTTGCAGATGTCCCTCATGTCCCTCTTTCCAACATATAATCTCGTAATATTTTTTACTCTCTCTGTCTCTTTAATATCACCTATTGAAGCAAATGTCAGCACAGGACACATGCAAACACAAAGAAAGTGATGAGTTCATAGAGAGAGAAAGAATATTGGAAGAAAAGAATCATAAAATAAAAGGAGATGGAACAAAAAAGATGGGTAATTCAGGAATGGTGACAGTCATAAACAGACACTTGGCCTCAGTCACAAAAAGAAAAAACTCTCATACTCAGACACACACACACACACACACACACACACACACGATGACTTGATTACTTTGTTTTGCACTTAGAAGGCACAGTTCACAGGTCACTTTGTCCCTAAGGCAAAAACAGGTGTGGTGAAACAGTACTAGATTATCAGGAGTGTGTGTGTGTGTGTGTTTGTGTCATGCCAGGGTGTGTGTTTGCACTAAGGTACTTCGGTCATACAAATGAAAAATTCATTGCACTAAACGATATAGCCATGCACAAAACACACACAATAAGAAGATCAATAAGAATATGAAAACATGTCGGCATTTAGGAAATACAAACATCCTGCAAATGCACAATGTCAAAAAAGGCGCCCTTTTTAGGATCAAAAATTTTCACTGAATTACATTCAGTGCTACCATAGAGGCCCAGAAAGTTTGGAGATTCTGGGTTCATGTACTTATGACATGTATTGATCCCTTTGTTAGCATGTTTGGTAGAGTTTTAGTTTTGAAACTCACTAACATTTTTAATTTACATTCTCTGAGCAGCGCAGAAATTCTGAAACATATCACTGCTTGTCTAGTTAGATCATATAAAGGCAATAACTTAAATCTTATCTTAGCAAACAATGCCATATATTCTTTTGCACTGATTCTCTTTCGCACAAATTCTGTCTCCCTCTCTCCCTACCTCCCTCTTCCCTTTTTCCACCTAAACATACAGTAAAAAGGAATATTTAATACAGTCCAATTACAAGCAAACAACAATCTAATTAAAAAAGTCTAAATGGATCTGTGAGAAGATTGTTTTTACAGTTGTAAAACTGTAAAAAATTGTTTTACAAAATGTGTTAATTTGCAAACATTGAAGAAAATCAAAAAGAATATTAAGCAAATATTTGTTTAATTCTTTTTTAATTTCCAATTTGGACCATTTTTGTCTCTAGTTATCTGTATCAAAAAACACAATAAGCACAAAATCTTAAAAATGTGTTTGGATTTTAATAATATTTAGTCCTTAGATTACTATCATATACTATTACTATGTATAGTACTCAAAAATTCATTTTCCCATGTCATGTATTGAAAATATAATTACTGTTTGTATTTTAACAATCTTCTCCTATCCTTGAAGCACAAGCAATATAAGCCCTGGCCTTTTTGAATACCTATAGAAAAGAGCTTGCTGACAACTATAACCTTTTTAGACAACAAACATATTATCTTCACTTTATTCTGTTTCTCTGTAATCAATGGACCTTACACTAAGCCCCAAACTCTGTACACTACAATTAACGAGTCTTTAAGGCTCTGATGGTTTTTCCAAGTTCTGGCAAGCAATGTACTGTTTTTCTGAGATTCTTTGAAGATGATCACTATTCAGCATTTTTTCTCTTGCTACTGTAATGCCATACTAAAAGCACAATTGTGACACTCCCATTAGAACTGTCTCCATCTCTAAACTAATCTTTAAATCCTATGCATACTCTTGTAGGCTCCATCCTCCAGGCAACTTTGTTAAATGCTTTTTTTGACACATCTGTCATTATATGCATCATTTTCCTTTATGCCACCTGCATTTGGCTCTGTTCCTTCTGGTATGAAATTATTCTAACAGTCATTGAAGAATAAATTTGACACTGTTTGCTTAATGAATTATTAACATATTTTAAATCCTAACAGTCATGACCAATTGAAATATGCTTAGAATGATTTTTAAAAACTAAAGGTTGAACATTAAACACCACCACTAAAAAAATGACACTGCAAATTAGAATAAGACTTTTTGGGTCCAAATATATACTTCAGATAAAAAACTTAATTTGTTAGAAAGCAAAGAAATACCTTAAAATAATAATAATAATAATAATAATAAAAATAAAGTAGTAGATCTGTCAAACCTTCTTCATTTACTTATTTTTTATCACCATTATTCCAAAATATCTTAAAGTTTTTAAAAAGTTTTTAAACCAGAACCACCAAACTACAGGATCGAAGGATCTATATTGATCCCATTTTCTTGTTTTTCTGTGCGATCTTAAACAGTGTCAGAGCAGTGGGCAGTTAAAGTCAATGGATTCCATTATAAAATCCCTAACAGTGCAGACACTTGTTTGCAGCAATGTAAAGGTAACAGAAGCAAAAAAACAATACATTACCACAGACACACCCCACATTAAACAAACCCCACACCACACACACACATTAAACCACATATTTTAAATAGCCAACATATGAAGTTTGTTTACAAACATTACCTGTCTAGCTATGATTATTATTTAAAACTAATATCACATAAAATATACACTGTGCACAAAATATTAAGAAACTTAGTCTTTAAATCCAACTATTAAACCCAACCACAAAAGCCTTTATGGACATTGCAGTAAACCACGATCCTGTACAAACGGTATACTTCAGAAGTATACAATTGTCCAAAATGCACGGGCAGGTACTTAACCTACGCACAAAGAACAAAACATTTGGTCTTCTATAATTTTATAAATAGCTGATTTATCAAATCCTAGCAATAGAATAATTTCCTTAACTTTAGAATAATTTATTAAGTTCAAATAAGACATTTAAATTGAATTAAAAAAATTGGGTCATTTATTGGACGCTCTTATCCAAAGCGACTTACAAGGTGAGCACAGGGTTCATCACAACATCCCTGGAGCAATGAGGGTTAAGGGTCTTGCTCAAGGACCCACACTGGTAACTTCAGTGGACCTGGGATTTGAACCCCCAACCTTCAGATTGATGGCCCAACACCCTAACCACTGAGCTAACCCGCCCCTGCATATTTTACAAAGTTTTTGCTTTAAGAAACCGGTTGGATAGAAGCCTATTTTATTACTTCACAGCAAATTAGTCCAGCAAACAAGGCTTTTGTGTTCTGTGTCAAACTACTATTAGGTAATCATACTTTTTTTTTACTAAAATCTAATCTGACCACATTCCAGAAGTAAATGTCTAATAAAACAACATGATTTATGTTAAAAAAATGCAAGTAACCTATACATTCCACTATGGTATGCTACAGCACATACAGGTGATACAGTATGGGAGTTCCATTATTATGCAATACTATAAACTGAACAGCTTCAACAGGAATATAGAACAATGATGCTCTTTGAGACATCAACTTACACTGTTACCAAAACCTTAATAACCAGTTGGTCTCCTTCAATTAATAAAGAATAAATAAAAGTTTATTTTTTCGAACCAAAAGCACAAAAACATTGTTTATAAAATTAAAATCTTGCACAAATTTCTTTTTATTAACGTATTACATTGCTAAAGCCCATGACATAAATGTTTTGGGAGGCCCATAGTGTCACCTGGGGTGTATCACACCAGCAGAAAATACACCTGTTTTTGTTTTTGTAGTTCTTAGCTGACTCCACCTTGTTTAATCATCATCATCATTCCACAGGTCAAAGATCACCAAGTCCTTCACTAACTGAAATCTTATTGCTTCATCCTGTTTCTTAGCACTTTATTTTACCCACACTCACTTTCTTTGTTTCAATTTTACAGTGATTAATCAAAATGTATAACTTCAGCAAAGCTCCCATTAATTTTAGAAGTAATAAAATAACTAATCTGCCTAATAACACACTGTTTTTGGATCTTATAGTTACTTTACTTTTTCACTTTTTGATTTTAGGTCATAGAGAACCAATTTAAAAGAAGTATTTTGCAGTATCATTAAAGCATAATGCACAATTATTACTAATTAAGTATTTTTTCTCCTTGTTCTTGGGTAAGATAAGGTGTGCCGATATCTTGCAACGTTTTTAAGAAAACTCACCTATAACACTTAACAACTTAACAGATTGTCATTGCTACTGGAGCTTGCACAAACAGAAAACAGGTTTAACTAAGTCAACTGGTTTTGACACCAGTCACAGTAGATGCACTGATTTAGTCAAGAAAACATAACTACATCTTACAACACACAAATGAAAACACATAGGAACAGTGACTTCTTTATTTTCATCATGTGTGTTGAGTAATATACTTGTATGAATAGCATAAATTATATACCACAGATATAAATATTCATTATTTATCTTATCCCACTTTTCTTAGGTAATTACATCGCTAAGAGTAGAGTTTAGTTCAAATTTTAATTATAATATATTTAGGGCGGCACGGTGGCTTGGTGGTTTGCACGTTCACCTCTCAGCGCTAGGGAACCCTGGTTCGAATCCCAATCTGGGTGGAGGTTCCATGTTCTCCCCGTGTCCGTGTAAGTTTCCTGCGGGTTCTCCAGTTTCCTCCCACAGTCCAAAAACACGGATCAAGTTTAATTGAATTCTCCAAATTGCCCTATTCAGAGTGTGTGAGTGGGTGTGTGCCCAGCGATAGATTAGCGCTCTGTCCTGGGTGTATCTGCCCAGCGCCCAAAACGTTCTCCCCTGGATGGGCATAGGGAAACCCACCGCGACCCTAGTAGAGGATAAAGTGGAAAATAATGGATGGATGAAATATATTAATGAATACATTAGTTTTCGACAGACACATGTTAAAAGCAGTCACAATTAGGTACTTTCATTTAACGAAACATTAAAATATTGTCATTAACAAAGCACATGTATGAAAATGACTGATATTTCCAACAGATTTTAACTTGCCATACCCACTTACAAGTAAGAAATTAACCATCAACATACAAAAAACAACTAAATATTTAGAAAATAACGTCAAATTATTCAAGTTACCTGCACTGATTTCTTAATTTTCAGGATCAGTGAGATAATCTTGACAATCTTAATTGGGCTGCCACTCACTAATCTGAATTTCAGTGCAAAATTGTGTCATTCCCCAGTTTCTTTGTGAGATTAACTAAATAAGTTTAATCCTAACTGCCCTAATCCTATATCAAGAAACAAAAATAAATCACACTTTAAAAGATAAAATTAACTAATTTGATCAATTGGAAAACGTAACCCCACAAACCTTTCACGTTAATTTAATTGCTCCATACTGTGCTTGAAATGTGTTTAACACAATTTATATTCAAATATAGGGCAGCACGGTGTCTTAGTGGTTAGCACATTCGCCTCTCAGCACTAGGGATTCCCAGTTCGAATCCCCATCTGGGTGGAGTTTCCATGTTCTCCCCGTGTCCATGTGAGTTTCCTCCGGATTCTCCGGTTTCCTCCCACAGTCCAAAAACATGGATCAAGGTCAATTGAGTTCTCCAAATTGCCCCATATAGAGTGTGCATGTCTGTGTGAGTGAGTGAGTGTGTGCCCAGCGATGGATTGGCGCCCTGTCCTGGGTGTATCTGCCCAGCGCCCGAAACGTTCTTCCCTCGGATGGGGATGGGCATGGGGACCCCCCCCCCCTCGCCCCACAACCCTAATATAGGATAAAGCAGAAAATAATGGATGGATGGATATTCAAATATTTAATACCAATGTAATGAACTTGTATAAGTAAAATGTCCAAAATGCCTGTTTTCTGCATACAGCATCACACAGGTACACATCCAGCATTAAGCAAACACATTGTTTAAATAAATGTAAGCAGTTAATATGTTTGCTGGGGTTAATGGGAGTAGAAATCACAAACCTTGTTTGCCTTCGGAAGTCTGAGCTTGTGCTGGGAAGCAGAGCCGCAGCCACAGCAGCGTCAGACAGAACAACTGCACCACCGAAGCGCTCATCGTCAGCCTCCCAATCATCCAACAGTCATGCCACGAAGATGAACTCTCTGTGAATAGATTCCGTCTGCACATCAAATCTAGCAGCTAAAAGTAAATGCATTGCCTAAAACAGCAACGCGGGATCTGATTTCTGGGTTTCAGGTAGTCCGTCCGTAAAGTGCCGCCTCGTGAGTCCTGCAGTGATTGAACAGCGCGCTTGTCGCGATCAAGACGAGCGCTGGCGTTAACCGCACAAAGTTACTTCCTTATTGTGAGTCCGTTCAGTACGAGTAAATATTATCACTCATTAAACAAAAAACATCTAACAGCCGACCACACGCAGAGAGCCAGAGAGCACAATCAACTGTCAGGGAGGTTCCATTCCGCACCTGTTTACGAGCCAGGAGAAGGAGGCTGTTGCTGATTGGCTAATCGCCTGATCGATGCACCAATCAAAAGATTCAGCGTCTAAACACCAAAACTGCCGAAATAATGGAAATAAGTAGCGTTTATTAAAAATGACCAACTGAAAAAGACTCCGACTTCTGCTTGTGTTGATTCGTTCTGCATGGCTTTACGTTTTGAACTTCAGGGAACGACGTCAATATGGGCCAGCACGGCCTCTGATCGTTTCGGATTCACATAACGACCGCATTGTGTTGGGGAATCTGAACCTTCGACACCAAAACGTCTGTTAGAACCCAGAAGTTTACACTATTGATTCCATGCGTCAATCCAACAAAAAAGCCATTCAGTCAGCTGCATAACAGCCAAACATTTACACAAGCAAACCAGAGAGAAGACCTCGCAATCACAGACTCGAGAGATCCCAGATTTTAATATTTTGCAACAACAAGGGTCTTTGTTGTGCATGCACACAAAAAAAGTACAGAAAGTGACTGCAGCTCCGTCATTGTGCCCAATAACGTCACTGTTCACTCAAATTATACGCAACGAATAATTTAAACTTTGGGGGAGTGAATGAGCTTCTCTGTGGTGATCACGATGCAGCTGGATTGCTTCCAGCATTTTTATGCAATACACGTATTATTCCTTATAAATAGTCTGATTGAGACCTAAAAGCTATAGAAATCTTTATTTTAATAATTTTATAGGCTTAAAGGGAAATACAACAAATCTTAAAATGGAAATAAATGATTATAAATAAATAAAGAATGTTGGTACAGTGTTTTAATGTATGTGTGTTCATGTACAGTGACTGGCTGTGCTACCTTAAAAGGCTTAGTTGAGGTGCATTACTTGTCTAAATAGTCTTTCTCAAGAGTAAAAGGTAAATCTTTTTTACACGACCACGAAAACTATTTGGACATGAAACAAAATTTCTGTTTACTTTGTTTATTCATTTCACATAAAACGAAAATACACAAAGGTTATTATACATATGGAGTTTGTGAGTTCAGTGGTTAGGGTGTTGGGCTATCAATCTAAAGGTTCTGAGTTTAAATCCCAGGTCCTCTGAAGTTAACACTGTATGCTGTACCAACACAGGTTCGCCTTGTTAAGTCACTTTGGATAAAAGCGTCTGCTAAATGACCAAATGTAATGTATTCCATTCATTCATTATCTCCCGCTTATCCTCTATTAGGGTCGCGGTGGGGTTCCCCATGCCCATCCAGGGGAGAACGTCTCGGGCGTCTCGGGACACTCACTCACACAGACACACTCTAAATGGGGCAATTTTAAGAATTCAATTAACTTGATCCATGTTTTTGGACTGTGGGAGGAAACCGGAGAACCCGGAGGAAACCCACGCAGACACGGGGAGAACATGGAAACTCCACCCAGATGGGGATTCGAACCGGTAATCCCTAGCGCTGAGAGGCGAATGTGCTAACCACTAAGCCCCTACATTACAATTGTCATTAATAATGCAGAAATTGGAAATCTTGGAAAACGTGACAATTTCTGTTATAGAATGTTTTACTTTTAATGAAAGGTTTTAGACAATAAGCAATTGAATTCAGTTTTTTGTTAATAGCAGAAACATTTAGTTACTTTTGGTATTTGTACTAACATAGTTCTTACTTGTGCATTGGGGCTCCTGCAATGCGGACTCTATAGAGTACCAGGATTATTTACTCCAGAAACCTGTCTGCCTTATTGCCCAACAATAAGAGAGTGTGCAAGTAAATGATGTATGACCCAGAGTGTAAAATATGGGACTTATATTCTCTAAACTACACTTCTCATGATATATATACATATATATATAGGCGGCACGGTGGCTTAGTGGTTAGCACGTTCGCCTCTCAGCGCTAGGGATTCCCGGTTCGAATCCCATCTGGGTGGAGTTTCCATGTTCTCCCCGTGTCTGAATATATATATATATATATATATATATATATATATATATATATATATATATAAATAAGCCATTGTCTTTTAGGGGTTAAAAGTCATTATCTTATCGATAAGGGATTTTATTGTGTGTAAGGTGAATGTTTAATAATATTTTACTTGTTCCTAACAGGTATAACTTATTATTTACTATTTAAGATTATTTGTTCGGGTTGTTTTTGTTATTCACATTTCAGTCTTGTAAAACCTGTATGCATAAGATGATAATTGGCTGTTTTTCAGTTGGTTTTAGTTCCATTTAAAAAAAGTTGTTTATAAAAGCACGGGACAGAGTAAACCAACAGGTTTAAAAAACTAGCACTTCCTGCATCACTGGTTTTAGCAAAGCTGTGATTAAAAACAACACACACACACACACACACACACACACACACACACACACACACACACACACACACACAATAGGCATAATCTTACATGTCAATGATGTAAGCTTGTTTACCACTTGTTTAGAATTTTCCATCTAGGCAACTTTCATTGTGAACCAAACAAAGCTAATAAATGATTCAAAGTATTATTGCAAGTAAAAAAAAAACAGGACTATTAATATGAATTGATAGTCTGTTTCAGATTTATCAGCCTTAATTCTACTCAATTTAAGTTTATAAATGTCAAGTTTTTAGTAAAAGAGTATTGTCTCAAAACATATTTGAAGAAATCTGGTGCCTCAACTTAAAGAAAGGATACAAAACTGACAGAAGCATTAATAAACTCCCTAATGTGTAAAAAAAAAAATCCTTAAGAAAAAACAAAAGACAGTAAGGAGTTCATCCTACTTGGCCTGGTATTTTTGCAGGTGATAAACTTTTACAAAAGGATGAACAGCAGGAAACCTCAAAAAGTCCTAGAAGTTTTATACATTTTATATATATATTATTAATTGATTAAACTGCAAAGTATAAATTACATATCCACAAAAACTGTTTTGAAAAAAACGAGACATTGGACTTGAGGAGATCTGCACATTTCTCATCTAATTTCATTATTTTTTGCTTAATTCTTTGCTAGGTTTGTGTGTGTATGGATGTTTGTGTGTATTTGTGTGTGTGTGTGTGTGTGTGTGGGGGGGTAACCCTTGCCCTTCCAGATACACCCAGGACAGGGTGCCGATCCATAGCTGGGCACACACTCACACACACTACATAAGGAAAGTTTTGATTACTTTATCTTAAATCCATATTTCATATCCATAATGTCCCCAGATTTTACAGTTCTGCCATTGTAATACAATGACATCTTATTGCCAGTCATAAATACCAGTATTGAATTAATAAAGTATCATAATGTGACATAACAAAAACAGGTGTACTACCTGTAGTAGTTGTTTACTCAGTGTTATTAGTATTATTTAGTAAATTAGTATTGTTTCAACTTTTTAAGAGTGAATTTTCCTGTTATAGTCGTACCAATAGACATCGAACATCTGGAGCAAAATATGTTTTAAAATGTTTGCTATACTTTATCATTTTGATCTTGGTTTCAAAAAGCTGCTTTACATTAACCGTTAAATTTTATTTTCAATTTGACAAGGAAGTGGTGGCTTTAAGAGCTCACAACCTGCACGACAGTTATGGGGAGTCAGTGACATTACCGCACATTCTCAGTTAGTTAATGTCTCACTAGGAAATAGCTTGAAGCACAGCACATATCGCTGTCTCTCTATCTGTAAAACTTATCGGCATAGTTTGCAGAGAAAAGGCAATAAGTTCACTCAGTCTCTTTCCTGAATCATTTACATGTCTATGCCAGGAGGGAAGGTAAATATGTACTTGACTAGAACTTAGAATGAGTAGTAGATAACAGGTTTATGAGTATTTGGTAAAGTCCTGAAGAATCTGCACTACTTTAGAATACTTTGTTTTGCTTATATGAAGAGTCATGAAGCCAGTCAAACCCTCGTGCACTGTTCCTGACCCATGGTGTGGTTTCCTAAGCAAGATTAACTGATAATATTGGTTTCTGCACTCATTTACCTTTGCTATCTGATTGGGCCTTCACTACAACAGTAAGAAAAGATAAATAAGCCGTCCTATAGTTCAGTGTAATGTTTTTTTGACAATGGGTTAAAATCTGAACAAAAAAAAATCCTGCATAATTGCATTACATACTGATAGTAAAAGCACAAAGTCATGGACAAGCCTCTTTATTGTGGATACAGCCGGTTACGAATTTCCAATGTTTAGCTTAAAAGCAATGTTTAATATACAGTCAGTTCTTAAGGTATGAACAACATACTAAGTGTTGGTTTGGAGATTAGAAGAGGCTAGCCTATCTTTCAAAAAATGAATCAATGATGCCAAAAAAAATCTGAACTCAGTAAGAGATTTCTATTTACATCTATTAAAACCACAAAAACATGGAAAGTAAGCAGTGCCACACTATGCAACACCCGAATAATAAACTAAAACCACAGAGATCAAGCTAAAGTAAACAGATTAAAACCCTGCAGGCTCTAATAAGCACACAAACTTTATGACATTACAATTTTTCCCCAGTCAAACTTTATTAAAACTCATAACCAAGCATTTTCCCAATTTTCTGAAGACAAAATTAATTCAACAACTCTTTTAATAATTAACTTAGATGACAATATATTTATCTTTTCGCAATACAGCATATAAGGCCACAAACATAACTGACTGGACACAAGTTGTGAATCACACATTACAGTAAGTATGTGTGTAAAGTACAGACATATGACCTGTGGTAAAAATTAGACGTTTAGATGCTTTGTGTAAATGGGGCAGTAAATTGGGAAGAGTAACATCTCTATTGATGAACTATGGTGCTTTGCTCATATTGTGACCTTATTTACACTGAATGAAGCTGAAATTATACATCGTGGTGAACATGTGGAGCTGTATTATTACACAGTAGTACAATGTACCAATGCAGAGGATAGTACATGGAAAAGCATAAAACAAACAAGTTCAGAGAGAATATTTTACTTGTTTTGCCAGCTGTATATAAGTTACTAATGGAAGTTCTTGTATGTGGAACAATTAAAATCCACCTACCATCAGTGGGTTTTTGTTTACCTGACACAGATGTTCCTAGCGAACGTGTACTGAGTAAGTACAGAAAACACTGAGTGGTTTGCTAAGAGCATGAGAGTTGTTTGCTAGAGAGTGTATATTTTATGACTATTATTATTGTACATTTCTGCACACTTGAGCGCATATAATAAGTTATGTAGAACTGATTTATTGTTAAAGCATAAGAAAAAATATCTTCTGAAGCTTATTTATGTTATCATATTTGGACAGCATGATTAAATTGTAGGCAAAATCCAATTTAAAGTTTAACCTTAAAGTCTGACTGTTCTATCCTGGACACAACAGCCTTAATAAATTAAATAAATAGCTCGCATGCTACAAAATCAACAAATAAATATTAAAGCAAAATTCACATTTTTGGGCCGAGTTGCAACTAACCCTCAGATTGCATATTAGATGCAGAATACTGATAAGGAACATACAGAAAGGTACAAAGTAATTATAATGCAGTTTGTCTCAGAATAGTAAGGCGCTTAATAACGTGCTGTACTTATAGTTTGTGTTTTTGATGCTTATATTCTACAGCGGTTTACAGTAAAAAAACAACATGGTCAATGGAGTAATACATTTGCTTACAATTCCAACAGTAAATGAATAAACAACACAGAGTACCTACCTACCTACCTACCTACCTACCTACCTACCTACCTACCTACCTACCTACCTACCTACCTACCTACCTACCTACCTACCTACCTACCTACCTACCTACCTACCTACCTACCTACCTACCTACCTACCTACCTACCTACCTATCTCTATCTATCTATCTTACTACATATCGCAGCTACTTAACATTCAGCGTACTTGCCATG
>JAFMOD010001324.1:313399-328595 GCA_019802435.1 Corydoras maculifer | reverse complement strand
CACCATAAAAGCAGCGCTACTCTTGTGGATAATTGCTGACAGCAAAGTAAATAAAATAAAATAAACATTATATGTTTTGCATGTCTTGTATGTAAGTAAGTGTCTATGACCACTCCATTAGCAATAATTAGTAATTAATTTCTTAATGACTCTAATACTTATTCATGTATAATTTATAGTAGCTGTTCCTTCCACCTGTCAAGACAATAACCAGAAATAGAAAATAAACTCTGAAAATCATGATCAGTATCAGTTTAAAAAAATGTAAACAGTACAATGCTACATGCATCTATACCGCAATTTACTGTTAAAAATACAGTGCTTACATATACTGTAAGTTCTTACCAATGGTTGGGATGGTGGTTACGATTTCACCCAGTTTGAGTTTGTACAGGATAGTCGTTTTACCGGCTGCATCCAATCCTACCATAAGAATCCTCATCTCCTTCTTTCCTATAAGGCTCTTCAGAAGATTGCCAAAAATATTCCCCATGATTCAGCAGTGAGCTTCTTCTGTCCAGTAATCTGAAAATTAGATGTGGGTGTACAAGTGAATAATCTTCAAGTGTGTAGGTTTGATTTGAATGTTGGTGGAAGCCCACATTGTTCTTGTATTGCATTTATTCAGTGGCCATTATGATTTGCATGTACTGACCCAGGCCGTTGGCATGTGTAAACTTAGCCAGACTAAGGCCTATCCCCTCCCTTGTTTACCTAATGGGAATGACAAAATGTTATCACTTTAACTTATAAAGAATAATACAAAACATTTCTCCTGGTTCTTTAAATAGTTATAATTAACATGATTTTATTTCACTTATTCAACAAAAGTCAATAATCAAACTGCGTAAATTATTGTCATCTTGTTTGTTTTCACTATATTTAACACAAGAAAATACTTTTATGAAAGCTTGTTTTTTAAAGCTTTATAAAATTATTGCATTTAATGTATTTTTATTGCGGCACGGTGGCTTAGTGGTTAGCACCTTCGCCTCTCAGTGCTAGGGATTTCCGGTTCGAATCTCAATCTGGGTGGAACTTTCATGTTCTCCCCGTGTCCATGTGTGTTTCCTACGGGTTCTCCGGTTTCCTCCCACAGTCCAAAAACATGGATCAAGGTGAAATGAATTCTCCAAATGACCCTATATAGTGTGTGTCTGTGTGAGTGAGTGTGTGCCCAGCGATAGATTGGCGCCCTGTCCTGGGTGTATCTGCCCAGCGTCTGAAACGTTCTCCCCTGGATGGGCATGGGGAACCCCCCCGCGACCCTAATAGAGGATAAAGCAGAAGATAATGGAGGGAGGATGGATGGATGTATTTTTAATTAACCTTTCCCAAGCACGCTGCTCTCATTTTCAAGTTTTAAGAGATTGTAATATTAAACATCTTGGACTGATCATTTCTTATGAATGTAAAGAACACAAATAATTAATGAGTGCACAGTGTCTGGAATTTCTTCAGGCGAAGTTCCAATCTGTTCATGTCTTCACCCAAATTTGTCTCCATGTGCAACCTCTATGATAACGATATGATATATCACAATTGATATGAAATAGAATTTTAAAAATGTTTATACAACTGGGACAAGAATTCAAATTTGGTCAGGGCTCTGTGAAATTCAACCAAGGCTTCCTAAACCATGCTTTCATAAAATGTTTTTTGCACTGGGGCACAGTCATGCTGAAACAGAAAAAGGTATTCTACAAACAGCTCCTACAAAGATGCAAGCAGAAACTTGTACAGGGGCTGGCCAAATTTATTTATCACTTTAGATCTGGCAGTTTGATATCTTTTATATTGACAAGTCTTTAGAATGTGGGAAGGGACCAGAGTTCCCTAAGGAAACCTACTCGACACAGGGAGGACATAAAATTCCACACTAAAAAGGTCCCAACCTGGAATTAAAACCTATACACTCTTGCAGTAAGGTTAGAGTAGAGGCTGCTGCCTTAATTTTACATACGTGTGCCAATATTTTTCACCTACTGAATCCTTGAAACTACAACATTGTAATTTTCAATTAAAGTCCTTAAAGCCCACTGAAATAGATTTAAGTAAAATCAGCACATAATTTACAATCACAGGAATTAATTGTTTTATAGAGGAATAAAACGATAATTACTTTTAATTATGCATTCAGGTCTTTATGTGTTACATTAACAAAGGGTTTATAAAATATTTGGTGGTTTGACAACTAATATATATATATATATATATATATACAGCGATGGATTGGCGCCCTGTCCTGGGTCAATCTGCCCCAGCGCCCAAGACATTCTTCCCTGGATGGGCATGGGGAACCCCACCGCGACCCTAATAGAGGATAAAGCAGGAGATAATGAATGAATATATATATATATATATATATATATATATATATATATATATATATATATATATCATATATTATATATATATACATTCATACAATTTGTTGGCCCTCTACTATTATAAACAGAAGTTTACTTATTTAAAAACCACAGTCGTTAATAAAATAAATGCAATAAAAAAAGAATGTGATAAATGAAATATGATAAATTTGTATGATTAATGAAATGTGATAAAATGCAGTGCTGATTAATATGGCGATAGCATTAGCGTTGGAGCTTCTCTACGCCCTGACGTTTTAGCAGGCCAGTCAGACATTTTGTACAAAAACTAAACCCTTAAATTTAAACGCACATTTTTTTTCGTCACGCATTTAGTAAAGATAATTGACTATTCTGTTAAATATTGGCTATATGTTGATCAGCTTTAACGTGTATGAATTTCACAATGCAATAAAATGTTAATGCTATTTACGAATACCAATGCTATTTGAATGCACTATGAAAAGATCGCGATCAATACATATTACAGTATAATACAGAGGGTGAATATACTTCACATCAGTCTACACGAGCTTTCAGTTACATTTGCAGCATCGGGTAAATTGAGAAGCCGTAACATCGGTGTTGCTGTAACAGAGAAATGCCTGCAATAGCCAATTTATTGCAATAGCAAGCTCAGATGTGCTTTTATGCCTTATTTGGCTCGGTCCATACCCGAAATAGAATTAACAACAATCTTTAATGTGGATGTTAAAAATACAGGCTCCGATCGGTGATGGTTAGAAGAAGCAATGGCGAAGATCAGCTGTGTGTTCATTCATTCATTCACCGACATTGAGGAGCTAACCAGCGCTCGGTGCTGAACCGGCCGTCAGGCGCCCTGCCTCCTCCTGCGTCCTCAAAATACACCTTACTTTCGGAGTTTCTTATGCGCAACCATCACTGTTCACTGCTAGAACAATTGTAGTCAAAAAAAGGCAAATATTTGGATTTCTGTCTTACCTTACAGGACGACACAGGCGATATCGCATGCAGTCAGAGGTAGAAGGAAATCTCACTGTAGGCCTGCTGAGGAAACGGATCTTCTCGCGAGAATTGAAATTGATTCGAACAGGACCACCTCATCCTCAGTCAGTGATGCTCTGACTGACTGGCAGCTTTATTTCACAGGCCTTATTTGTTCTTTTCCATGAGAGTGTTCGTGCTGCTAACCACTAAGCCACCGTGCAGCCCCTTAAAATATTATAACCACATTATAGGGTCATAGGTTTCCTCACTTTATCAGTTTAAATAGTTTTTTTCACGTTTTGCTATTTAAACGAAATTTTCTACTGAACTCAAGGCACTAAATTAGGCCTGGGTATCTGTAAAGAAGCATTATACTATATATAAAACAGGCTACTGTTACTGCAGCCTTCTCTACATAATGATCAGAGTAAATTTTGGTAATTTAGGTTAAATGTTACCCACACTGCTGTTCTGGTACCTTCCCATGACACATTTTAATACCTATATGAAAATTCAAAAATAGGCAAAAGTAATCACATTCTTATATGGCTATATCAGCTATTGCTGAGTGGAAATTCTTGATGCAGTTCAGTCTGAATGATCAATGACCACAGATTAAGTGTGCGCCTTTGGCTTGTCATTTTTGCAACTTTGAATTATATTATGTACTGTAGAGGGAGATGTATTCATTTCTGTGATGTACATAGTTTATAATAATTATTTTATGCATTTGTTCACAAACTGAAGAAACCCCATTCCCATCCAGGCAAGAACGTTTTGAGCAGACATACCCAGGAGAGGGCAACAATCACTCACACAGACACACTTTACTCCATCCAGATTGAGATTCAAACCTGGATCTCCAGCACTGAGAGGCAAGCATGCTAACCACTACACCACCGTGCCAGACATGTTTAAAATCACTTTAATATAGGTGTTATTTACTCATTACAACCTCTAAATTGCCTGGTTTCAACTTTTTTGGGGATTTTTTTGCCCCTCTGGTGCTGCTCAGAGCTCTGGGCATGTGTGCTCACTTCACTCAGTGTGTGTGAATATGTGTGTGTGTTGCACTGCACGAATGGGTTAAACGTGGAGGACACATTACTCTGTGGTTAAATACAGCAGGATGAATTATTCATTCATTCATTCATTCATTATCTTCCGCTTTGTCCTATATATTAGGGTCACGGTGGGGTTCCCCATGCCCATCCAGGGGAGAACGCCCCGGGCGCTGGGCAGACACACCCAGGACAGGGCGCCAATCCATCGCTGGGCACACACTCGCCCACACAGACACGCACACAAACACACTCTACATGGGGCAATTTGGAGAACTCAATTGATTGATGCATGTTTTTTGACTGTGGGAGGAAACCAGAGAACCCGGAGGAAACCCACGCAGACACAAGGAGAACATGAAAACTCCACCCAGATGGGGATTCCAACAGGGAATCCCTAGTGCTGAGAGGCGAACGTGCTAACCACTAAGCCACCGTGCCGCCGAAAAAAAGATGAAAACAGTCAGAGCAGGATCCTGTACATCATCAACGCCACCTAGTGTGAAAACTTGAAAGCGCACTGGTGGCGACTCGGTGCAGAGACTTCTGGGATGCTGGTGGAATGCTCGAGGCGTGGACTCCGGATAACCAGGTGTGGACGAAAGCTCGGCTTGTTTTTGCTTCTTATCTCTTCAGAGTAACAACACATCAGCAGTAACTGGCTCCGAGCCCGGCGCTTTTAATCCGTGGGTCAGCTCGTCTGTCGCTGATTCTGAAGCCCTCGTTTTCCACTCGCGACGCGTCGCTCAGCAAGAAATAGATATCAGAAGTTAACCGCCTGTTAGGTTTTGGATGTTCTTTAGTAAGTAGGTTTAAAATGAAACTTGGGTTTGGAGTTGCAGTTCTGTTGCTCGTTGCGCTCGTTGTCGCCGCTGCACAGGAGAGCGAGACGGAGACAAACGTGGCGGAGTTGGTGGTTGAAACGCTGGTAAGTTTGCAGGTTTGGCCCCATCTTCCTTTTTAACGACTTTTAGTTTCTCTCAGACTTACGGCATTACATTTCATATTCTGTTCTCTGTTATACACACGAACACAACCCCCCACGAATAAAACGTAGTTTAACAATCTACCAACTTTCAGTTCCCATTTACACAGTTATCCAGCAAAACATATGTTGCTCTTATTTTTCCTCGTTAGTCGAAGCCGGAGACATGCACAGAGACATCGGTGATGGGGGACACGCTTCAGATTCATTATACGGTAAGAAACAAAGCATGTCGTTGTATTTTAAGGAATTGATCTGTGTTTTGCAAATCAATGCTGCCCATTGGACTTGCACATCTGCAGACTGCATGAACTCTGTTATAACGGGCGTATAACCAAATGAAATCCAGATGTTAAAGCCATCAGGGCTAAAGCTACTGGTTGTGTTTGCGGCAGATCGTGTGAAGAGCTCTGTGATGTGCTATTTGCTGCGCGCTATGTTGATTATGAATGAATCGGTAGTAGCCTAGCTTTGGCTATTTACGACGTGACGTGGGCTTTCTCGGAGCTCAGAGACAAATCGTTTGAATGGAAGGAAATGGTGATGTGTCAGCAGAACAGACTGACTTGGCCCAAAGAAAGCTTTTTGTCGTAAAACACCGTTTTCCGTAGAGCGGGTTTGTGCTATAGCATGGCAGGAGAGGAAGCGCAACACGTCAGCACTCCACATTAACCTGGGCAACAGTCCAACAACCTCAGAACACCAAGCTCTTTAAAACAGAGCCCAACCAGTTCCTCTCAGAGTCCCCAACGTGACACAAATACACGTGTCACGAGTTTATTTGAAACACTTTTCAGTTTACCTCTTGTATGACATGGCACACAATTCATCACAAAGATATGGGTTACATTTATGTTGAAATGTATGTTCAATTATGTTTTGTTGGGCATATTAAGGTGAGAGCAAGGAAACCAAATGCTTTCTGTGCCAACCTGAGTTTTGAGCCTTATTATTAAAATGTTTATAGTATTTACTTTTTAGTGTTAAGGTCCATGTAAAATCAGAGATTAGTGTTTAAAAAAGACAAGAACCATTCAATTCTGGTAAGACCATTCCTTTCTGCACAAGTGTAGCATGTTTTCCTCATGTCTATGTGGGAATTCTCATGTAATTCAAAATATGATAGCATGTTTAAATGTTTGGATTGCTGCCCTTTTGACCTTTTCACCCTTTTTGTGTATATACAATGATAAATATGATGATTATTATTTATTCATTCTTTCATTTATTATCTTGCGCTTAATCCTCTACTAGGGTCACAGGGGGTTCCCCTTGCCCATCTATGAGAGAACGTTTCATGCACTGGGAAGATACACCCACAACAGGGCGCCAATTTATCGCTGGGCACACATACTCACACACACACACACACACACACACACACACACACACACATGTCACCCATTATCATTATTATATTATTATTATAAATATAACTATCGTAAGTTATAGACACCCTATACTCTGCTGTGCTTTGCTATACTATACTTTATATTTATTTCTATAAATTCATTTTATATTCATACAGGGTCGACTGTTGGATGGGAAGGTGATAGACTCTTCTCTGTCCCGTGATCCACTAGTAGTCGAACTGGGCAAAAGAACAGTTATCTCAGGTACAACCATGGACCAGTTTTGCATTTGCTAATTGAACTCTAAAAACTGGTTGCATCCTGTCATTCTCTGCAGATAAGATTTATTAAATATAAACAAAGAGTGTATGTGAAAGTTGTGCATTGCCGATTTCCTAAATTTGGAAAGTGATAGTATAGTTCATCTTAGAGTGTTTAGAGCAGTTTTTACAAGTCTTTTTTATCTGACAGGTCTAGAACAAGCACTGGTTGGTGTGTGTGAAGGGTAAGTGTCAGCATGTCTGCTTGCCAGGCTTATAGTTTTAAATTAATCAAGTGTGTTTAATGTTGTATGGCCCAAGAATATGCACACAATGTGCATGATTTTGTTAAATTAGTTAATTCTATTAAAGGTAATAGATGGTAACATTTTGACATGTTCTGAGAAATTCAGACAAATCATTTGCTTTAGTGTGTATTTAAAATGTTTGTGAGGATTCCCCAGTTATAGTGTCATGTCTTGATCACTGATATTATACATTGGGGTGGGTTTCCCAAAAGTTTACGAATTACATAACTTAAAAAAAAAAAAAAAAAATAGAATAACTTTAAGAATAAATACAATTCAATAATGCACAACTTTCCAAAAATTCCTAGATTCTCTTAATAAAAATACAATCACATATTACCACACAATTCTTCATTATTATGGCACAATAATCAATAAGAAATTCATTCATTCATTCATTATCTCCCGCTTTATCCTCTATTAGGGTCGTGGTGGGGTTCCCCATGCCCATCCAGGGGAGAACGTCTCGGGCGCTGGGCAGATAGACCCAGGACAGGGCGCCAATCCATAGCTGGGCACACACTCACTCACTCAAACACACTCTATATGGCGCAATTTTTGGAGAACTCAATTAACTTGATCCATGTTTTTGGACTGTGGGAGGAAACCGGAGAACCCGGAGGAAACCCACGCGGACACGGGGAGAACATGGAAACTCCACCCAGATGGGGATTCGAACCGGGAATCCCTAGCGCTGAGAGGCGAACGTGCTAACCACTAAGCCACCGTGCCGCCCCAATAAGAAATTATTTTTTTTAAACTATATAAACAACAAATAATTATATTTAAATTACTGTTATAATAAGCAGGAAAGGTTTTCAATTTCAACCAATTGCTTACCAAGCAAGCTTATATATGGTTGCACAATTAATCTGAATGTATTCATCCATAAGCATGGCAAGCAAGCATTGCAAAAAGAAACTCAGATGCTTGATGGAATACAAAATAAATTGGCAATTTTTTCCATTCACTAGTTCAAAATATTTAATTAATCAGCTTCAGGCAACATATAGTGTTCATCATTTGCCTTCGTGTTTTCAAGCCAGCCAGATGAAATCCTTCCATCTCTCCTGATACTTTGGAACAAACTGGAATGCTGACTTCTTCCTCTTCGTTCACATCTTTCTCATTTTCTTCATCTAGTAAAGCTTATGCTAGCACTAACTGCAATGTTGTGCCACATAGCACAGGCAACAATGATAGCACAGCTATTTTCTGGTGAACACCTAGTTTCCCCAGATGATTTATGTAAGCACTGAACTTTTTTCTATAAACCCAACTATTAACTATTAACTATTTTCTATAAACCCAAACAATCAGAACGATATTAAGAACTACATAAGTTCTGCAGGCTTTCGAGAAAGACCCATGGATCTTCTGAAGTATGAAGTTACACAATACATAGCGTTAAGACATTTGGGAAATCCTCCACATTGCTGTAATAGATAATGAAAGTTTATTGTGCTTGAGAAAAAATTCTAAAAACAACATTTATTAAAATAAGGATAAGAACGATCAGGTCAGTGAAATTGCTAATGCTGTATACTATTCTTATTAAAATGTACTGTTGGTCAGTCTTATTGGGATGTTTCTTTGGAAACAAACCAGGTTCAAAAACATTAAGTGTTTTTTCCTCCTCAGACAAAAAATCAAGACTACAATTCCTTCACATTTAGCATACGGGAAAAAAGGATATCCTCCAACTATTCCAGGTACTTTGTCATCATTATATGTAGACCATCACTGATTCATCACACCACAACAGTATCTCACCAAATTTTATTTTGTAGTATATTTATATTTTAAATTAAACAGAATTATTTATAGTTTTTTGCATTATTTTTCTACAAGTTCAGAATTCTTTTTGTTGATTTCAAATACTGTAACAGTGTAGTCAAACTGATTACATACTTCTTTAAAAATACACGAGGAGGTTCCATAAAACAACTGAAATTGCCAGAAAATATTTGCCATGCAAAAATTTATCAGAAAATAAACTAAAGATTGCGGAAACATGACATAACTAAGTGTGTAACGAAGTCAACGGAAATAACTGGCTCTTGCTCCAATTTACCTGCAATTATAAATATGAAGCTCATGCCATAAGAATTGAACGAGAGAAGGATAATATTGAGCTAATGAGCCATAACTCTTCATGTTATTGTGAGAGAGTGAAGCACGTGCCTTAAACAAGGTCTGTTCTGGTTTATTATTAAATTCTTTTGCAGCCAACGTAATGTAAGACAATTTTCTAATGCTGATCTTTAAAAAAGTTTCACTATTACAGATAAAGAGTAAAGAATGTCACTTTTATGTTGCCTTGAGTGCTGAGTTGAGCAGCTTGAGTGTGTGTGGTTTCACACAGCATCCTGTCATCGTTTGATCAGAAGCACAACTAGAAGCATTGTGTTGTGTCAATCCAATGTGTTTTTTTTTTTAAAAACAAATGCACACAGAAGCAGGTTTGGTCAAAAGCTTCTTGTTTTTAAATCACTGTATAACAGTTGTTTCTTTGTTTTTCTTTGTGAACATAATAATTTTTACTCAAAATACTCTTGCGAATAGTGACAGTCATCCTGATTAATGTATAAAAATGTGAAAAATGCAGTCATCTCTACTTTAGGTGACTCTGCTCTGGAGTTCGAGGTGGAAGTGATTTCCCTGGTGCAACAGACTCCCTGGCAGAAGCTGGTGAATGATGTGTTTCCACTTGTTTGTCTGGCACTTGTGCCCACTTTATTGGGACTGGTGGGTCTCTACCTCTATAAAAAAGCTAATGCGCAATCTCAGGGCAAGAAGAAGAACAAAGACAAGAAAAGCAAGAAGAAATAAAAAAGACATAAAAAGAACAAGAAACTATTTAAATAAAAAATAAAACAAAACTTTTGTTGCCTTTGTGTTTTTTGCTAATTACGCCGATTTATAATGTGGATAATATTAAATAACTTGAGCTATATTTAATTAGGGCCTGAAAGAATTATGCTTTCCTTATCAATTCATATAATTAAACACAATGTTTGCTTTTGTATATTTTCCCATATCGTGCTTTTATATAATATGCTGCACCACATGAGCTGCTTCTATGACTGTACGGCGTGTTTGACTTTGTGGATCTACAGGTGCTGCCTGAAGTGAAACGGGAGACATCATGAGCAGTGGGTTACGTTGCTGTAGGACTTCATTGCTAACAGAGATTCCATCCAGGTACTGCTTGAGAAGGACCCTCAGCTGCTGGTTCTCCTTTTCTAGAAGCATCCTTTGCTGTTCAAGACAAAACGTATCCAAAAGAGCCTTGTTGTAACGCTCCCAAAACCTTTTCAGACCGATGTAGTCCATCATTGCCTAACGGAGAGGAAAAAGTAAAGATTAAGAGGAAAACTTTCAAATGGATGCAGTGGGTTTATGTTTGCTATGATTGAAGCTTCTTTGTAAAAAGCACTGAATGAAGTAAATATGCATTTTACCTGTGCTAGCTCTTCAGATGGTGGCTCCATAGCCTGCTTTCTCTCTGCATTCAGCTCCTCTGCGCTTAAAGATGAGATATAGAAAGGAAGAACTTTCTCTTGTTCAGTCTCAAGCTTTTGACATAGTTCAGCACGACGCAACAACTTCTCTCCCTGCAGACAAAAAACGAATGAGCCAGATTTCACACTCGAAAAGTAGGTGACTTTCTAATCAAAACAGGTTGTACTTTATAATGACAAAATCTGTATTAACTTGCTGCTTTAGTTTTCTTTGACTATGTGAGTACACAGAGCAGCTGTAAGTCTGTATGCACATGCATGATATTTAGATACTGATATAACTTAACTGTTATTAGGCCCACTTTTCCCACAACAGGTTATAATTGCTGATAGAGTGTTTTAATGAATAGTTTTGAATGTACCTTTCCTATAATGTCCTGGAGCTTTTTAATTGTGTTGTTGCTGCTAAGAGTAAGATTGGTCAGCTGTCTTCTTTCAGATGCCTGTGTCCGACTGAGCTTTGTTTTAAGCTGATGGACTTTGTGGACCATTTCCTCGCGCAATTTCCGCAGGTCACATGCATCATTCTCTCTCTGACTGGTGTTCAGCCGAGTACGCAGGGCACTGATGGCTTCCTGAATACAAACAGAACAAATACTGAGCAGCAGCAAAATAAAGCTGTTCTGCTGTTCATTTTTGTAATGATAGCGTTTACATATTAGATGCTTTGAACTGTGAACAGGATTCTTTTTCTTTGACCTGTATTTTCTGCAGGTGCTTCATGTCTTGAGCTATCTCCTGGGTGCTGCGCTTGTCTGCAGCATGAAGTGCCTCAAATTTGTTGTGTTCCTTGGTTGCTTCGTTGTAGCGCTGCAGTTCTTTTTGATACTGTTGCCACAGTTCCTTCATTGACCCCTCTAGCTGTATACGCAGTACGTATTTCTCTTCGATAGTCTAGAGAAATTAAAAAATCTATGAATGTAATCACCATAAGCACATTATTGAAATATTGACTTTTTTTAATATTGACTATTTTATGTCAGAAAGACAAAGTTTTTTTTTAAATTACCACAAACAGTTCATAAACTAATTAATTAAGCTAAAATATGTTTTAATCTCAAACTACAAATAAAAAAACACTGTAGCCTTGTGCATTTGTCTTCACAGGAAACAAATGTGGCCCTTTATATTAACATGAATGTTATATATCTCAGCATCTTTTTTTATTCCATGGCTAAGTCAAAGCAAAAAATCAAATGTCTGTTGAAGGGAAATTGTGTTGGCCTAAGCCTAATTGTACCAGCTTTATTCTGATTTAATATAATCCAATTCAAATTTGGGCAGTACTGGAGTTGATGGTTTTGATGAATAAGCTAAGTGTTTAAGTTCAAGCACAGGGCCACTAAAGTGTTGCATCCTTGAGCAAAGCTCTTTAATTGTACATGATATTGTAAATGTCTTATTAAATCCATGTCTGAGTTTACACATGATTCCAAACTTGTAAGTGTAAGTGAAGACATTATTAAAACAGCACCTGGTTTTCAAGGTCATTATAGGTGGTCCGTTGGTTCTGTTTGTCCTCTAGGTTTATTTTTGTATACTGCCGTTCCATAGCAAATGTAACATCCTCCAAATATTCACTCTCTTGCTGATGTTGTTGTAAAATTTGTTCTCTAGAAGAAATAACAGTCTGTCTGAAGTCAGGAACTACAAAGGAGCTTGAAATTCATTCACAATTACAATTGTACATCATTTGTAAGGTTTTTTTTCTCTTGAATATTAATTGGTTAAAACATACAATGTTAGAAAAATTATAAAGAGACATGTAAAAACAACATATTTTAACAGTTGTTTTATTGGTTTCTGTTTTGCTACTAGCTTTCACTGTGATAACCCAATAATAGATACACAAATATGAAATAATTTTCAAAACATTTTTTAGACTGTATAAACTATAATCTATGATTATACCTCTCTCTGTTAAACTCTGCACTCAGTTCCTCAAGGTTGGTGTTCCATTCCAAATTGAGTTCTGCCAGTCGTTCTTCCTGTAGCACTAACAATTGATCCACACATTGACGATAAGCCATCAGAGCCATTAAAGACTGCAGCTCTGCTTCAGTCAGATTGGATACCAATGACTGCAACATAACAAACATTCTCTAAAACAATCTGGAACACAGTATAAATTTGTACATGTACACATACAAACAGGGCAAAATACTGATAATAAAAAGAATGTGTATGGCAACAAATGATCTTATTTGTCTGTCTATTACTTTCATTACTTATGAGATCATACACTTTATGGCTGTATACAGCTATATAGTTTATAATGACAGTACTTCAGACTTGATGTGAGACCTCATAAAAAAATAAAAGATCAAAAATATATAATGTACTGATGTAAAAGTACTTATTTTTCAGTTTCACTTGATACTGCTATACTGCTGAAGCTATATATATATATATATATATATATAGAGAGAGAGAGAGAGAGAGAGAGAGAGAGAGAGAGAGAGAGAGAGAGAGAGAGAGAGAGAGAGAGAGAGAGAGAGAAAGATAGATAGTCTTTCTTACCTTAATTACATTGTTCTTTTGATCCACCACTCTTTCAAAAGTTTGACTGAATATTAAAATATCATTACGCAGTTGTTCTGCTCGAGATTGACGCAGAATCGCACGCCATTGCTCGGTCAGCTTGAACTGGTTTAGTTTGCTGTTTTGCTCTTCTTTCTGCAGTTTATCCTACGAGTTACAAAATCAACAATCTGATAATAAGTAACGAATGCTTAGAGAGCGAAAGAGAGAACAATTATAAATCAATTTTGTGGTGGATTAGAAGTTAGAATGAGTTTCTGCAAAATTTCAGGTGGTCCTTCAAGAGGTTTCTGAGATTTTACATTTTTAACTATGAGACTGCTAAATAAATGGATTAGTGGACAAGCCAGCAACTGACGTTACAAAATCGTATTAATTACCAATGATAGAAACTGTGTAAATAATGAACATCAATTAATTGATTGATTATTACCTTAAGGAACTGAGTGAGCATTTCTTCTTTTCTTCTGGCAATTTCTGCTTCAGCCTGAGCTTTCTGCTGAAGGTACAAATGCCTCTCCTCCTCAGTCATTTGCTTTCCTCCTCCTGCCTTCTTACCTCCTTTTTTCGGCATGACTGAAATTTCCTATAAAAATATTTTATTAATAAATGCTAGAACATGCAATAAGAAAAGGTTATTTTATTTTGTATTAAAACGTCACTGCAAAGGTAGTACTATACTAGCCTGTATAAGAGTTTAACCACCGCATCTTTTCAAATTTTCAAAGTGGTTTAAAACTATCATGTAGTTTTCATCGTTGTGTTTTTATCAATAATCTCCAGTTATTCAGACTGAATATATATATATAGCTTCTGAGTAGTTATCGTACTTTTGCCATATTTGTGTAACTTAGCTCGCTAAATTTTTTATGGGTTGTAGCTTTTGTAATGTGAGTAATTAATAGCTTAGCTCACTACATTTTACAAGTAGCTTCACCAACATATTTAAACTAACATTCTACCTCAATATAAAGTCTAGCATTTCAGTGTTAAACCACATTTCTCTTACTTTATTAGTAAACTCTTGAATGATCTGACAGGTGCGTTCTGTAACTCAACCCGAGCTTCGTCTGAGGTTCTAGGTGACGTTCTTTTTTTGCTAGTGCTATGACAACCACCACTGCTAACGTTTCAACGTTGTTTTGAATGTTCTGTTGTACTTTTTAAATAGTGAGAGCTTTAGAAAGCTTAAAGAACAGTTTGTAGTTTTGACATATTTCGAGTGTGTTAATCACTTTTCTCTTCCACGTTGTTCCTTTATTATTCATTCATTTATTATCTCCCGCTTTATCCTCTATTAGGGTCGCGGTGGGGTTCCCCATGCCCATCCAGGGGAGAACATCTCGGGCGCTGGGCAGATAGACCCAGGACAGGGCGCCAATCCATCGCTGGGCATGTTCCTTTATTATACGTATTCAAAAACAAGCAAATGGATATTATGCAAATTGTGTGATGGCGTCATTTAGCGACTTCTCGCCACTTTTAGTACGTCATGAACGTCCTTCATTATTATTATTATCATTATTATTACCACCCCTATATGAGCTTCATCTGTTTGTCTGTGTGTCTGTGTGTCTGGTAAAAAGTTTGCAAATGCTATTTTACCCGCTTCTCGTTATCCGATTAAGCTAAATCTTTGCACAATTGTTAATCGTCGATGACAACACGTGAATCAATAAAAAAAACTATTAATTAACTAATTAGTGGTAATTGTTTTTTTTATATGAATAAATTGCCAATTTTCTACTAAATTCTACTAAATTTCACAAGCAGAATTAATTACTTTTGATGACAATACATGATAGGATAAAGTAATTTAACACGATA